>JACCGJ010020556.1:0-14407 GCA_013407085.1 Atriophallophorus winterbourni
CCGGTAACTAGTTTCGGTTTCTCATAGTGGTTCCTGTGATACAGTAACGTTTTAGATGTAATTAATAATCATAGTATTATATGAAACGAACTTGCCTTAATATACCACTATATGCTATAAGAGTAGTAAGATTAACAAGCTTTCCTCGTATTTGTAGAATATATAAAATAAAATGCGTAATGTCTCTCAAAAGAGGCGTGGGTTTACTACTGTGTCAACAAAGCGGCAACGTATGGGTGTTCAAAACAATAGCATGTCGGACACAACTAAATAAATCACTAGTTGAACCGCTTCAAGGCATATGAAATTCATTGGGATGATACAAATGGTTTAGAATTTGCTACAGTACTATAGTTTAGCAATGTAGTTAAGTTCGAATCAAAACAGATTTCAAATGGGGAACGTATGAGCACTATATAACTGCTCAAATATGGACAACCCGTTGCAGAAATACTTCAAATCATCATCATCATCATCAAATAAGTGCAGTGTTAAAATGGTGAACGTTGGAGCTGCGTGGGTGATTTGTATGAGTAGAATTGTCCACTTTTCTTTACTGATGAACAGAATTTATATCCACATTTTTAATGGTGAATTGCATACAGTGACCAGTGTTTTAAAACATTACAGCAATGAAATGGTATTAGATTCAGGGATCAAAATAAAAAAATCGAAGGATAGGTTGAAGCTTTCGCTCAAGGGCAGGCGCGCAGCATAAACAGATCATTGCTATCAAATAAAACAGCTGAATTAATGTGAGTGGCTTCAAGAGGATCTTACTGAGGTAAACAAGAGTGGACCCCACATTGATTATTGAGCGTATTGAACTGACTATCATGACAGTAAATCAGGGAAACTAACTTCATTTGTGGAATACGGTAGATTCCTCTCCATCATTGTCACATTTTGGTCATTTTTATTGCCGTTATTATTATTTTTCCCATTTCATATACATCTTGACGTTAATCGGTCAAATAGGAAGTGTTCGTGTTACCATTTGTTAAACGGAATTGGAGTAGATCGTACATGTAAAAATCGATTTTACCACCAGAAGTTTCGATGGCACAGGGACGCTGTTATTCTCAATTAATAATGGATAAGGCATGCCACCCATCAAATGGGGAGCAATTATTTTCGATAAATAGCCCTGCTCAAGACCAAAACTGCGTGAGGAATGTGAGTTGAGTAGATTTCCCAAATGGGTTTCAATAGAACCGCTAAAAATTTGTTAACACTGTAGGAAAAAAACGAGGGTGTTTAGGATTTTCGTTTGTTGGACCAATTCAAACCAGAATTTGTGGTACTTTTGTGCACACAACCAATGTGGTCACATTTTTCAACATTAATTGCAATATGAATCATTTGCGTTATCGATTTTATATCCGGCGGGTAATGTGTGTGGTATTTCAAACAAATTTGGAATTTCTTTTGTTATTTTCAACTTCGTTGCGTTCCAATCCCTTACGAAACAAGGCACGCTTCGTGGGAAGCTCAACCTTAACTTGAGGATAACGGGATTAGGTTCAGTTTTCAACAGAAAATATATCGACCCATTGAAGTTTGAACTGATCACCCCACGTAGAATATCTCAAAACAGCGAGGATTCACTGATTCACGTTACAAATTATGAAATCGTGTGATGCCAGATTTGGAAGATATTGAACAACTCTGCGTTACATATTTCGATGCATCAGATATTCAAGCATTTCATAATGAGACCATGTGTGAGTGGTTGGTCAGTGGGCACGAGATTCTTTTTTCAAATCTTAACAAATATTCCATCGACCTATGACAAAAGGTGCGTGTTTCATCGCAATGTACTTTTAGCAACATGCATTTCTCACTGCTGCACTGTTTGCTCACAATATGATTTGAGAGCTACTCGAGTAGAACAATGATTACGTTAGACTTTTCTCGTAATATTTAATTCAGTAGAAATAATGTAACAAATGAAAAAAAATTGACTGATAGCTCAGAATATACTTAGATCTTGCGATATTTTATTGCACGTGTGACGAGCATTCAAAAAGGCTAGTAAAGTCGTAGGTATGCAATAGGGTTTGGTGTTGAGGAAATATTGCTACCAAATTTCAATGATACCGGAAGGAAATTATCGTGTTGATGTCGCTGTAGTAGTCAACGGAACGATTGAATAGGTGTTTCGTTTGTGGTCCTGTGTATGCGGTTAAAATCTGCTAAACTCAATTACATCCCTGAACCCACACCTAGCAATCTTATGACATCAGTGATTCCTATCGATACAATGGGGTATTAGATGATAGAATTGCCCTTCGCTTTTCCATTTTTATAAAGAAATGTCTTAGAATTTCAGCATAGCTCAAGATAAACAGGATTATCCTGACGTCGTAAAAGAGGTTGGTTATGAAACTAATAAATAAAAAGGCGGACAATAATAATTGAATTGTGTATGATCAATGATTCACTAACTTCTGAATCAACCATTGGCTTTGCTCGAATATTCAGACTGCCAGATTCCACCGCTTCGCGCCATTTTATCGGTAACCGGAGGCTTCGCAGCTGCTCGTAGACAAAACGGGTTAACTTGTATGCCCCCAACGCTTGCCCGTGTCTAGCTAATGCGTACAAGACCGATCTAATTTATGTGGGTGTTAAGTTAGTAGACGTAACGCAGGGCATAACTTTGTGTGACGGGACTAACTAATTGATTCAGAATAATATCGGTGGTTGGGATGTAACTGTGGTCGTCGCGATAGCATCAATTTCCATCAAATTGTTTTCAGTTTGTCAATTTTATTATATAAAACTGCCGGTTTATCGGCAATTACACTGCGCTTAAACTAGCTGGGTCATGTATACAGAATAGAAAGGAAAGGTTGTATTTCAAAAGATCTACTCTATGGTGAGTTGAAATTGGGAAGTCCACATGTGAGCAGGTCATGATTGCGGGACGAAAATGCTTGAAAATAATTTCACAAGTTGGTGCACCGTGTAAAGCATCATCTCCATACTCAGGAAGAGAAGGTACTGTTTCGGATGCTAACCGTATATCACGTCGTCAACGCGCAACTGCCAAGAAGTTCGGCTGCGGGAAAAATCGCTTCTTTTAAATGCGGCTGTTTAGTCATTCGAAAAACTCCGAAGCACGAAACAGACACGGGTTTGTGATGTACTTCCATGTTCAACAAAATTCCAAACAATAATCTGCCTTACTTTCTTTTGTATGGGCTCTTTGTCTGTTTGAAGTGTTTCCGGTGGTCAGACAGAGATATTTGTTCTGTCGTGTCGCAAAATCACTGTCCATTGGAAAACGACTTCACTTTAATCGATATCAATCAGCTCAGGTTGCAGTTGTGAATCCGGCATTCTACACCGATTCGGCGTTCACTTGGTTTACCCCCAGATTGATGGGAAGTGTAAAGTGTCCTTCCATCTTTCGTGTATCTGTGCCCGAGTATTTCTGCATGCAAGCCCTACCAGAGCAACGAGTAACGCAAGCGATAACTTAAACCACTTAAAAAAATCAATGGGGGCTCTAGTATTTCAGTTCAATCGTCAAATACCCTGTGTAATTTTTGTAATATTGGGATTAAGAAATGTGGCAAATAATATAAAAGGATACGCTCGGGACACTGCTGGAACTTCTTCGTTTTGCAGCACGCTGGCGAGAAACCGTGCTTGGTTGAAATAGGTTGTGGTCATTTGCGGAGCAAACGGTTCATGCTGCAATGCAGAATGAGAGAAAGACAGATATTCAACTTCATAAGCTCGACATCAAATTCAAAGCTTCGTCGAGTAGCGTCGGTTGGCTGGTCTAGAATGCGAGGGCATGGATTGACCTCAACGGTAAAATACATAAAACCGATAATTTACATGTGAAACGGATGTTAATTTCCGGTTAATTCGAGACCTCGGTGTGATGAACAAACCTTTGTATGCTTACTTTCTTCTGGATCACTGATACAAAGGAGCGCGAAATATTGAACAATTAGAACTGGTTACCAAAAATCGGTATTTATATTCCCTTCTAATAGTTCAAGGCCGTGGGTCTAATCAATACTTTAACCAACAGTGGCCCACAAGCTTAACTTGTTTAAAATTAGCTACGCTTTAAAGCAAGAGGCCCTGAATGTGGAATAACAGAGAAGCAACCTCGAGAAGTGCGGTGTTAATCTCACGAACCAGACGAGCACAGTTTTGTTGGCCTCATTTGATCCTTGTCGACCATGAATTTACAAACCAAGCACACGATAATCTCACGATCTACATCATTTCACATGATTAGGCAATCCGATTCGAGCACAGGAATATCTCCCACTGCGTTCAGGTGGATAAGCTGCAAGCGAAGAATAGTGACAGAGCAGTATTCGATACTGACTGGCCTGAAACTTTCAATAGTTCCTCAGTGATTCCATGCGATGCTTGACTGCTATTGAGTGATTTACGACTTACGGTTCGAGGGTTCCACTTAAATGTGCATAAGTTTAATCGCTTAGCTGTAACTCGCAGATTACGACAGCTATATGTTTGCGGCAATTTTCTCATCGTAGATTGACAATGCTGTGAGTGAATTGAATTGGAGCAATCTGTAAGTTCATAATTGGTATCAACATTGTCCATGTTCGAAAACAAATGTTAAAATCGTTTACATAATAGACCTCTTCAGCAATAATCAAATAGATCCGTAATTAATAGCAAGTTGTTGTCATGATACAATCAAAATCTCTGTATTCCCAACTTGTTATGTTGCTGTCCAGGGGCTATCTACCGTCTACGGCGTTTGGAGAACGATCTACACATATGGACTGTGAGTTGAGACATCAACGAAACCGACAAATAAATCCAAGGATCCAGCCACATAAAACGGTAATAGAAGAGTAAAGTTATATCCCCGTACTTACAGACCGCTACCAGTATTGTCTGTTTGCCGTATTCAGGCATAGTCTGTACGAATAGTTTCGGTGAGCCAAGCATCAGATGATATATAAAGCCACTGTGAACTTTGGCTTGTAATACGATCCAAAGATTTGAAATACAGAATCAGATCATTATTATGCGTCAAGCATTTAATCGTTTACAATATCACAATGTATAGTTTGTTCTACGCCACTACACTTATAGTCCACTACCATTTTTTCTATTTGTCTTCACCAAGGGAACACGGGATGGTTAGGTTCGCTGTTTAAAAATGAAGTGTCGCTTTGAATCTACTTTAATTTACGAGGGCAGAAATAGAAACGTTGTTACAAAACACGGTGATTCCAGGATAAATACAAGAATGCTTTTTGAATCATCGATTATTCTGGTTTGACTAATAATACCGGCTGTTGGCACAAAACTGCACTCTGAATTGATTCTGTGCCAAGCAATGAAACATCTATAGATTAAAACCATTTTGCCGATGCCCCACACTTGGTGTTTGCCCACACCAGTCACACAAAGCATAAATTGTTTCTGTAAGTTTTACAGAAAAGATAAAATGTAACCCAGCAACGATTAAATAATCACGTGAGAACCACATTTGTACTCACCAAATATCGATGAATGCTAGCGTAAACGAAATAAACGTCGGCTTTTCGCTGGAACTCATGGAAGGTGTTCAAAAGCACGTGTTTCTCGCGATTATCTGTGATTTTAAACGAAATACAGTGTAAACAACGTTTAGCCCTAATACTGTTGCTATATAAGATAGGGATAATCAGTCATGGGAAATATTTGAATGATGCGATGGATGCTTTATTGGGCGTAAAGCATTCAGTTATCGTCACAGTATTAAGTTTATCCACAAGTTGATATCGTCACGCACGCTCAAGGCGGATATATTCAAGACGTCATGATTAATAAATCAAGAATGTCTAATACGATATAATTTAAATTGTTTTTACAAAGTTTCACTTTGAAATCACTGTCGCTCGTACAACGAATCGCAATATTCAAAGACCGAATCCATCAGTAATTTGGGGTCAAACACGCAAAACGGTTGTAGAAGATCAAGTTATTGCGTTTCTTACAAATTCAGGGGATGTGAGTTACACAATAAAGTGTGTTTACACCAGACCTTTGCTTCGTGATGATGACGACCTTTCAAGAATGTCTAAACTGAAAAAAAACTTTTGAGATATGCTGTTTTTGAAAAGTCGAATACAACCTCAACACGCACGACTGTATACATATCGTGATACGCATTGATATTCTACTTGGCATCTATTTAATTGCCGACGGAACCAAGCCATGTTTCCAATGATGATTTCCATCGAATTCTACACTTGGCAGTCTTGAATTTGTTGAAAAATTTCGAACCGACTACAATTCGTTATCAGTTCATTTTCTAAAACGTCAATGTAGAATGGTCTAACATGACATACCATTGGAATTCTTATATTTCTCCAAGCATTGCATTGAAAGTTTCCAGTTATAAAACGAGGCATCCTCAAATCGAGATTCGTTCGCAGCACATACCGCAAGCAGCTCAAGAACACGAAACGCTTCTTTCTGATGTCCGGCCTTCGCAAAAGCTGGTGGAGTTATGGAGTATTTATGTTAATTCAAGGGTTTGTGGTTAAAAATGCGATCACATTAGAACACCACCTGCTCACAGAATGAACCAACAATGGAATAACATCCTTTGACATGCCATTCATAAGTAATTCCAAGTTAGGTTTAGTCGTCATGCACCGAGAGTCAATCAAATGGTGTGGTAAATAATTTCAAACAGCTATAAACCGATCAACGTGAACTCGGGATATTGTAAGATAGGTTATATCCGCATGTCACTTTCTCACAACACACTTGAATAAAATGTCTTGGAAAGGGTGCCTTTCGGTGGTTATAAATTTATACAACAGATGAGTAAATTGCACTTGCGAATGGTGCCAATCACAAGCTCTAGGATGCTATGGAGAACACTATCCAGATAACACGGAACTAAAAATCACCGAATTACAGACAAAAATTGGGATTTCGGAAGAATGGCATACGAAATGCTCGAGTATCAACATTCTCGGGAAGGAATACCTCCGCATTTATTCAATTTTGTTCAAGAGGGCCCGTATTCGCGATGCCCCGAACGGAAATGATTGACACGAAATCGCTTGACAAAGCAGATGGAAGTGATAACCGGCACAAGCACGTTCAAGGCGATCGTCGTGGTTAACGAATAAATAAGCTATCAGTGTGTGGAAAGAAATTTGTAAACGATTGGTCAGAGCATTTTCTGGGTAACGTTTCAAGTCAGACACAGAAGCAGCTTCGTGAGACAAAGGGTGATCGCTAGCACAGGGAGCATGACTAAGTACCATTCCAACATGTTTGACCTTACGCTCAGCAGCTTATAGCAAGCCCAGAGGGGCAGACACTTGGGTATGGTTGGTTTGCTCAATACGTCACCTTAACCCGAAACTGTTCTAACCGTTTGCACACAAATTTTTCTCCATTACTAATGCACAATCGGTCGTAAACATATTCCAATCAGATGCCTGTGTCTGATTCTTATTTCGTGTGCACAATACAAACTTAGACTAATTAGTTTTCTTGTCTTGTGGAAATCGGACGTGTCCTTTGTTAATTACAATTTTATATTCAGAACAATATCACAGTGTGTTCGCCGCATAGACCCATACGTTGCAATCTCCCTCAGCAAAGAACATTGTAGGGGCTCATGAAGAAATATGTTAACCTATCATAATTTTCATCGACCATGTCGACATCTTTCAGAAACAAGCCAGCCTAGACCCCTACCACATAAGTAATTGTTGGTTGGATGTAAACAGGCATTAGTCTCGGCAATTTTGCTAAACAGAATCCCGCAAATATTTTTAGCAAGGTATCTAACAACTTTCTTGCCTGTCTACAAAAATTAGGACAGTAGACTGTGTTATTCGCTCTTTCCAGATCTAAAATCAAAAGCGCCTCATGATAAGATTCAAGTTCCTCGTCGATGTATCCAAAGGACATTCCTAACTACTTGAGAAATCTTGTATTCCAATGCGGCATTGTGTTTACTTCGAGCGGATACAGTGTCCAGATCCCTTCGCCATTTATCGCAATGTGCATCAGAACGGGTCCCCCGTCCAAATTTTCATATCATTCGCGAACAGACCGATTTTCAATGTTTTGATGGTGGGTAATTTATGCAGAACATAAAAAGAAGCGGTCCTCCCACACATCCTCATGAAACATTGCTGAAGATCTTAGTCTCTTTTGGTTACACTCTGTTTACTCACATTCTTGCTGGCCGATTGGTGAGGTAATTTAAAGTGTTATACTTTGGAAAACAATGGTCTGTCTGATAGCAACAGAGTGGAAATATCGATAAAAATATATATGCAATAATGGAAATATTAATAATTAGTCCTCTTGACGGTGATAAGTCATATTAATGTTTCGTTAGCAGGTAGCTAATCGTCTATTTTTAGTTATAATAAAGCTAATTTGTAGACTGTACCACGTCTTCGGAGACCCAAATCTAACTGAGAAATACCTGTGGCAGCTCTGTTTGGAATGTTGGATGCCCAGCATACAACCGTGTCTTTGAATCTTACCGGAATCAGTATTCGGTACTCTGTATGTTAGGCAGTCGCACAACCACGAGATCACAGATGATGATAACAGATTTCACAGTGCAGCATTTTTAAGAATCTGATTGTGATTGATGCTATCTAAAGCTATAGATATGTCCAACTACTAAGCATGAATGCGGTTACCTCTATCTAACTCTTACGTCCAATCGTTCAGCGTTTTGAGCACTTTCGTTAAACATGAGCTATGAGACAAATACATACTGTGCTGGCGAGAATAACTTACTGGTTTCACATTGTGAGACAACGCTTTCTAAAATCATGTACCCCATAACCTTCGCAATAACTGACAATAGAGTTACAGGGCGATTATTTCAAGGGTTAGATTGACATCCACCATTCATGATAGAAAGAACCATTCCTGATTTCAAGTCTTGTGTCGCAACTCCTTTAGCAAGGATTATTTGAATAGACTGGAAAGCGGGTGGTAAAGCCATCCACGGCAGAAACTCCCGAGTGAGCAATTGCTATCAAAAATATCCATGGAAAGCATCTTACTGCGGTCATAAGACAAAGCGGTAAGTAGTGACTAACACGACTCACCGGCTTGTGCATCCTCGAATCGATCGTTCTCCGCCAACCAATGAGCGTAAGGCAAGTATACGAGGTTCAAACATTCTGGATGCTGTTTGCTTATGCTGAATGCCTAGGTAATCGAAAGAAAATTGAAAATACGAACATAAATAATTAGAATGGACTATTCTTGGCATGAAAGTCTGGAGTGGTCAGAGACAGTTGCATCCGGTCAGTTGAAACAAAATTATGACTGACACTCGACTTGGATATGATCTTATGACAAACATGAATTACTCAACTTAAACACGAATACGTACTTTTCGAGCGTTAAAAGCACTCATACGAATTTTCAGCGAATAGTGCAGCCTCATTTACAAATATAAATCTGTTTTAATATTGAATATAACTATTCCAACCGGGTTTAGTATTCTTGCGGTAATCTACGAGATATGTTGTGTGGAGTGGAGTGTAAATCTTGTTGTGTTCGTTTTGTTTTCATGAGATTGTATTGTTGAATCCTTGTTGCGAATGACGAAGTTATTTGGGTGACCATTCTTCCGGAAGTGTTCGAATAAATATCTCTTCAATTATTTCTTTAGTTTTGTCGGTACTGCAGTGTGTTCTGGCGCAGTTGAGTGGTGCTTATGGGATATTACCGCAAGAATCATACACCCGTTTGGAATGATTGTAGCACACAAACCTGCATCAACACGGATAATTCAGCTAGTCAAAGTCAAGGACACGTTTGCAAAGGAACAAAGAAATAATGTCGTATATAAAATCCCGTGTTCCAATTGTGAGAAATATTATATCGGACAGACTGGAAGAAGGTTAGAAACAAGGATACATAAACACAACCTGACTGCACGACATTATCGCAAATCAATAATATCGGTACACATAAATCAAGGGCACGAATTCAATCGGGATAGAACAGAAATAATCTCAAAAGGCAGAACTCGTCTTATTCGAGTGTTTCATGAAGCGTGGTATTCAACATCACAATCTATCAATGAGTACTTTCAATTGGACGGGATCCACGGACCAATGATAGCCCACCAACAGCAAGGACATGAAAGAATACTAGCCAATCACAGTAGATGAGGTCAATTCGAATGATGACCTTCGCCAAGTTGCTTCGAAAGGAGTTTCCCTGATGATGTCATCTAGTTTGGCACAGAAGCGTCATCAATCGAAAATACCAGCTCGGAGAACAACAGCAAAACCTCCATCGTTCAAAACGCAAAAGGTGCACAACTTTTAAAGCATATTGAGGCGTTAAAACTCGTTGTTAACATCGAAATTTATCAAATATTGATAGCCGAAAAAGGGAATTTGTGGTATAATTGCAGTTTATGACGACCGATTCAAATTTTGCAACAAACACGAATAAATAATTAATTACGAAGAATCGGTTCTAATCAAGATGGACGCATCTACTGGGATTGTCCAATTATTACTGGTACGATTAGTATCATCAGTATCAGGAAATCAAGGGAAGAGTTTGATGCTGTGCTGTCGTCGCAAAATGTCTGAATTTATATATGCAAATATATATGATAGAGTTGTAAAACGTCTGAAGCAAAATTAATATTTTCCTTTTAATATTCAACACGCGAAAGCATTTCATACTCCAAGTTTGCTGGATATCACTTTGAAAGCTCGAATCTTCCAGCAACATAAAATATTTCTGCAAAATTGTAATTGTGTTAATCCATTCTGGAGTTCAATGCAGCATCTGGAATACTACAGTGTCTTCGGAAGAGGTTGTTTTCATGCCATTAGCACATTTTTGTGTCGCCTCTGCTGACTGCATTTCAGAGAGATGATGTTCGCATTTTGAGATGTCGTTGTGTCCAGACTGCGTTTTCCGGGTCTCTTTTGGGCAATGCAGCCGCGAAATGACGCAACTACCTTCCGCTTAAAACAGCTTCATTATGTAGGTAACTCATGGAGATACTATTCAAGACGGTCAGAAATAAGGCTATAAGCAATACACAAGATCCATTGGCTTGAGAATTACTGAATGAAAACAATACAGTGATAGATGGTGCGCACCAGCTGCCTATCAAGGTCGACCTAACAGCCTCAATGTGTTGAAGACAAGAAGTGAACCAAGGCACCGAGAATCATACAATGACCCGGAATATGGTAACAAGTGGCCGAAAGTAGGACAACCGTCAGAAACATCACCAGATGACATGATATATTTGTATGAAAAACAAGAAGTTCGCTGATGGCATACACGGCGTGAGTAAACACTTGTTTATATAATCTGTGTGTGCTTGATTCAGCTAAAGGTAATAAACGTTATGACGGAAAAACAGTTCTCTATCTGGAATACAACCATGGAAGAGCCAAACTATTTCCAATCAGCAATGGCAAGATGATAAAATGATTTCGCTGATTGATAATAAATGTAGAACAGGACAAAAGCTGTGAAAAATAAGCAACCCATCGGAAATTGCATATTTGTCCGTTTTGACGCTTATTTTGCTCAGAATTGCTGGAAAGTTTAACTCAGATAATAAAGAATTATTGAGATAGTTTGCGGTGTCCGTATTTGAAGTAATTTTTATCAACAGTCTCTTGTTGCCATTTCGCAATATTATTTAACCATGCGTTCATGAGTTGCGTTCGTTCTTAAGGATTCGAAAGGTTGAAAAACTTACTCCGCACTGGAGGACGGTATGCGCCAACTTTAGAATGGTTGCTAGTTAGAGTTAATAACTGCCTATGCCACCACGAAATTTACGCCAACCGGGATGTGTCGTCGCGAAAAATCAGTTTGGGAAGTCGGTGGCCTGACATCCGTAAAACGTGACCCAGCCAGTGTAACGTATGCAGGTTGATCTGCTTATCCATATCAAAATTACTACCAAAAAGCTTATTCCGGAAAGCATAGCTTATCATCAAAACTGCTCCGGCCGTGACAACCTTGAAATATCTGGATATGTATTTATATATTTCCCTTGACCATATGTTATGATACATGAAAAATAATGACGTTGGTGGTAGATTATTTCTTTTTCACGAATGAGTAATTAATATCCCACGGTAAATCGAATGCTTTTTGTCACCATAACTTTTGAATCTAGACTCCAGTGTCAAAATGTTTCTTAGTTAACATGGAGTTTCACCGAATCGCATGTCTGCTAAGTATGTAAAATTAACCAAATACAGCAACGCGGCTTTAAGGGATTTCACGTGTGATTATCAAACGATGCAATGAAACTACACAAACACTTTCCATTTTCCGCATTCTTTTTTACGCGCTTGTTTATCTGTCTTTCCTGTTTCCTGTTGCTTGGCACTTTATCTGGCTCAAGATCTGTGATGATAATGTTGATCGCACGTGAAAATGATGCATGAATACGTTACAAAACAACTACAATGTGATTAGATCTTTTAAATTTCGTATGCTATATCGAGCTGCACTCAACCTGCACACAACAAATGAAAATAAACTTTGTCTTTAAACAAATTCACATTTATATAGGGTTGGCATGGAGAATGTGTAGGGGTGTCTAACTCAACAACTTTTCATGGTCAACCCAGCCCTCATCACGGATATGATGAAAAGCAAACTGGATTTGATGAGGCTACACTCCTAAACACTATGGAGTCGAACAGCATACAGGGTAGTTGTAGGAGTAAGCTACCGGTCATATTAAAGGGGAATCAGTTGTACCGTAAATATCCGTATTGTAACATGAGCTTCAAACTGTTGTAAGGTAATAGTAAAATAAGGAAGGGCTTTCGGTATAATCATGATGTACAGGAAGATGTTAACGTAATCATAATAAAAATTAAGCATACTATGAACTTCAAAAGTTGGGGCTCCCCACCTCCCCTCCCCCCCCCCCCCATCCCAGCATAATTCAATATTGGTGACTTTTGAAAAATTGAATAAAGAAGCAGAAATCGAACATCATTCTCGAAGATTTGATCGAATTTTATGAGCTGAATGATAGATAGTTCGTTCCGACCCACTTCTATGTAAGAGTATCATGTCTTGATTAGCGTCGTGGCTATATACCAAAATGGTTCTTCAAATAAACTTGTTCTACCTCGTTAATGGATTCTTAGTGTCAACTCACTGATAAACTCGCAGTCAATTTTTTCTTAAACGCGTATAATTATAGCAACCATCATATCCTGGATAGTTTTAAAGGACGTCCGCCTAAGATACTCCACAAAATTCATTAAAAAATCAATATGCGTACCTCTTCCCAGTTTTTAGCTTCCACGTTGACCAGGAGCTGGTTTTCGTAATCCCCGTATTTCGCGTAACACTCCGCAGCAAAGGCGTACTCCCCAAGACGGGTGAGCCATTGCGCACAGTGCTTCAGATTCGATTGGTCCGCTTTATCCAATTTCCGACTGATATCCAGTAACCTTGAATAAAGCCCCAAGTACAAATAGACCAATCAGTAGTTTGCTTTTGTGATTGCTTAGACGTGATTGCATCACACGAAAAAACTCACAAATCTACCCAGCTATTTTCACCAGCCAGTTGAATTGCTTCCCGATATTCACCCGCCTCCATGTACATTTTTGCAGCGGTGTGGTATTCATTCGTGGATTTCGCCCATTCTGCGTGCTTGCTGATCAATTGTTTGCGCCCGCTCACGTCTTCAGATGAGCCGAGTGCCTTTCTCGCTTCGTCGAATTGCCTGAGGTCAGTGTACATGTCTACGATACGTTGCGTTGATTTCAAATCTGAACCAAGTTTTGCATAGATGCTTGCCGCCTCTGTAAAATTGCCAATGTAAGCTGACACGTCTCCCATCGCGTTTACAATTCCCGGACTTTCCAGTGAATCGGTTTCATTCCATTCACCACGCTGGCGTCTTTCCTGTCGTTGATAGAAAAAATAAGTTGAATTACTCGAGGTGAGTATACATTTTTATTGTTATGTTTTGTGTCGAATGAACAATCAACTTCTGCGCATCAAACTCTCTTTTCAACACAAGACACTCATCGGTCAAATGCAGTCAAATAGGGCCGCAAGTTTTCAATACATGTCTCGAGGTTAGGAGCGGTAACAGCAGCTTCAATGTGAGTATTCCGTGAAAAGTATCCCGTACGGGCGGCTACATGAGCAGCGAGATTAACGAATTAGGAGTGTGTTAATGCTTTTGACTTGGAGTATGTATCATTTTGAATGTATGTACGCTACACTCAGAATTCTTCTAAGACGCGTAATTGATCGCAATATTAATCGCAATATTACATTCACGTAGATTAGTTTCTGGAAACATTCAAGAACTTTATACGTTAGACATGCCTATTTCGTATCGCATAATCCGTCATAATCTAGCGGTGTGGAGAAG
>JACCGJ010020561.1:0-11683 GCA_013407085.1 Atriophallophorus winterbourni
GCGGACGATGCTCTACCGTTGCGGAGGAAACAATATTTAACCTTTTCTCTCCTAGCGGTACCATATGGTACCACATACTTTCTCGTAAATTATTCATCTCAATTAAAAACCCTTGAACGAAACACGTCTGAACATGTTTGATACTTGTACTGATGTCTCAGCGCTGTAATGCTTAAGCTAGCCGGTGGAAGTTGCACCAATTTCACGTTCTAGGGCGGTCGTTAGCGTGTCACATCAAAACTTTTTCTCGTCAGAAAGCGTTAAATTCACATTGATATTCTTCACCTATCAAATCCTTAAGACCAACAGATGAATTTCTTTGTTTGAATTATTAACTCAACTTTTATTTACGTAAACATGAATAAGTCTCCGAAATACGCAGAGTTTACCATAATAACATATATTAAGAATGAGGTATGGAAAATATAAAGTATTACTAATGCTCGTTTGCATGTAATTGCATTCATTACGAGCGCGAACAACTTTTTTTAAATTTAAAGTATTGCAAACTCCATGCTGTCCCGATCCGTCATTTCACAGCTTATTTACATTATTATAAACATTACTAATGTATCAATTATCGTCCATCGGACGATTCCTGGCTAGAAACGTTTTGCTTAACATTGTAAATATGGGTATTCGTGCTACTCGAAAGTTGTGTTTTCGGGCCTCCTTTCGAAGACGTCAAAAATGGCATGAGGAGTTCGAGCTAGAAAAAGTTAAAAAATTAATACGCAATACGTTTTTTAGGAACGATCTTTCTTGCACTGCTCTGTCGATCTATCAGTATTATTTGACTGTTAGGCCTTCGGTGAGGGGCTGAGTGTAGTATCTCCTATTTTACCGCATGCAGATGAAGCTTTTCCCAGTCTAAATTAAGCACAAAAATGCAAGTAATTACTAACACGTAGAGCTAATTTCAAAATCCGTCATATCTATTTTCCACACGCCTTTGTAACGCAATAGCCGTTTTCCGAGTGGTCACGTTTTAACGGAACATAGAGTTGTTCTTTGTGTATGCAGGTTATCAAAAATCGAAGTTTTAATATCTACCAATTAATATTTTTTTATTCAGGGGTGGCAAGCAAACTCTAAAATGGCAAATGAGTTTAATACCATTTTTGTGACACTCATAGACCACAATTTGCTCTTGTTAATGTATAATCATTCTGTTTAAAATAATATATTATTCAAGAAAAACGGTTGTTTTTTGATTTCACACAGCGTGTCATAATTGTTTTCCCAGTTATTAAAAACTATTTCCGGGGAAGAAATTGTTTTGAGTGACATCGTTAATAGGTTAGCAGGGAAAATATTGATATTGAAGTAATATACGGAGGGTAATAATTATAATCGAACTCATATATTATGCTAGCATGTATATGCCTTGGTAACACATCTATAACAGGCTTTGTAGATACTAGTAATTGTATCATTGTAGTCAATTTGCATGCCTTACTGACGTTAGCTTACCAGATAGCAGTATATACTCATCAGTATAATGTAAATTTGTTTAGAAATTAATTACCGTGCTTGAAGTGAAATAATAATTAATTGTTTAGCTTAAAATGTATTCCCTCGTGAATTAAAAAAACGATGCAAAATGTTTATATCTGATGGAAATTATCAATAATTTGTCGAAAACATTTCATACATAAAAGTTTAATTATACATTTGAATATTGAGGAAATTCAAAGTACCGAGATATTTTTCGTGCCTAATATAATTGCAATCGTAAATAATATTCACCAACACACAAAATTAGACTTATTACAAGTTGAAATCGATTCGTTAAATAATTCCAACGGAGTTTATCATATTATTTCAGCAATATCATCTGCTTCAGGTGAGACATTTTGTGAGATATCCTTCATTGAAAATAAATAAAAATAATAATGTATTAATATATATGTAATTTTAATACGCATAGCATAATGTCCAATTATTAAGATTTATTATCATCATGTTACGTAGATATCCTACAGCTGCACCGAGTAAGTAACAAACGCTTCATGAATTATTCAAGTTAATGATAAACTTTCCGATAAGACTAAGTAATTAAATCGGCATTAACGATAAGTGTGAGAAGAACTGGTGCATTTTAAATCATTAAGTAAAGCTGTCGATGAGCAGATAGAGATATTGGCCGAACAACGTAGGTATCACCACCGCCGACACCGATCGACCTAAACATGTATATCGTTGTTTTACTCTGTGGAGGGACTATCACTCCCGAATCGTACTGTTTAATCATTTTAAATCTATGGAGCATGAAACCATCATGGATTTGTGATGTACATCTATGGTCGATTTCGATCAATGTAAACCAACGAAAACAATGGCAATAAAACTGTTGGAATTCTTGGTTTAGCTGCTTGATGTGGCTTTAAATTCCTTTTTGTTCCCAAAACGTTGTTGCTGTTTGTATTTATATCAGCGTTGACAACCACTCCTGCGGTACACATTCATACAAATTTAGCTAGCATCTATCCACAATTAGTAATGTTGGCACTTGCGTAATGGCGAATTATGCTACTTCGTTAATTTCGACGATGGCATATAAAGTTCAGTGTAATTATCAAATTCTATTTCTACCAGGTATACGTTTTGCAATACATTATTGTTATGAAATGAACTATGGTAATATTTCAAATGGTATGATGCAGGATGTAAGTTCGCCATGCCAAAAAGGGCAAAAACGCGTTTCCTATTCTAATATCTATTAGGTTATGAAACTCAATCCAACAATAAACACGACGTAATGGCGTTACGTAACAACATTCTAATTGCGTCACGAATAATCATATAGTTCTGTCTATCGCATGACAATCGTGTTTACAAACGTATCTTAAAATACAGGGTAAAGCTGATCAGTCAAAAGCTTTAATTGCACACAAGAAATATAACGGAATGCAAGCAAATCTTATATAGGCAATCACCAAACAGAAAAATGTTCTGAAATATGTTTGGCCCGGTAGCTACATTGATGTGATTTTGTCAAACGATTTAGAGATTAATATTATATATATTATATATATATATATATATATATATTATATATTATATATATATATATATAATATATATATATAGCAACGCTTTTTGTGCCTAGCGCTTCCTAATGAGTTCAGAACGTAAAATATTTATACCGGTTACACCAATTCGTTACTAGTTACGTAACCATATAATAAGTCTAAATAGCTGAAAATGCCTCAAACTTTGAACAATCGCCTTCCATCAGTCATCAATAATTGGATGTTGAGTGATACTCACGCGCGGAATTGGCGCGCGTGAACATACCAAATCGGCAGGTAGGGAATTCCAAACAAAACACACACGCAACGAATAAAAGTAATTTCGGCAGTTCTCTATGGAGTGTGGTATATTCAAATTGCAAACATCACGACGTATATTACGGAGCTTCGAAGGTGGAATAATTTATCCACGGGGTTGAAAACAATAGTAAGGATTTTGTGTGCCAAAATAAGTTTTCCTCTCATTCATATTTGTGCAAGTGTCCCCAGTTGTATTCCACTGAGGCGCTAGGCATACGGTGTATTTTCAAAACCATTGACAATCTTAGCAGCTCTCTAATATAAGCGGCGCAGAATTTAAATATCTTTTTCGAGCCATTGTTTAAAGTCTTGGGCAACATAGTATAGAACCGGGTGTATATAAGTGTTTATTTTAATAGAAAAACAAACCGGAGAAAAACCTCAAATATCCGCCGTAACAGACCAAGCAGAAGGGACGCGCTTTGGTAAACGGCTTCGTAATGTTGAACATTATTCAAACTAACAAAACTGCAGACACACATGTCCTATTGTCTCATCTCCTCTATATTTTGCACTTTTTCTGCATTTATTATTATTATTATTATCGTACCGGAAACAGCAATATGACGGGCTTGTTATATTTGACCTCACAACGGCAACCGCTTTTAAAAATTGGTTTTAATTGTCCCATTTTCAGGTCTTTGGGTACTACTCCAGCTTCGAGCAAATTAATAAACATTTCAGAAAAATGTCAAAACCTTTGCTTATGACAGCTTTCGATAAGCATTGAAGTAATCTTGTTTAGTCACTACGATTTGTTTACACATAATTTGCTCAAGTGATGCCCTACCGCCTTCAGAGTAATCAATACTTCACTCAAACTTTGTAGGTTAGATTGAATGATGGATAACCCAACGGGCCTCGGAGATGTCGCAAAAACACAGGCATCAAAGTTTGTTGATAAATAACCGGCCTGTTTAACGGATTCAGTGAATCCAGACAAACATTCTCAATGCACAGACTCCTAGTTTAATATTCGTCCTATCATTTACGAGTCGATATGATAGCTTTAAATGTGGTCCATCTAGGAATTCTAATGCGATTGAAAAGCTCGTTTATCATTTCAAATAAAGCGGATAACTTTGTTTTTTGAGTTGTGTATATTGTGTCCATGAATCCGCTGTTGTGAAGCCTTGCGAAACTTTCATATGTATATCTATTTCATTGTCGATCATTTAGCGAAGCCAGATAGTTCACTCATGTGCCGCATTTTATTACGTCACAGTTGCGCTTGGCGCTAGAAACCGACTAGAAATCTAAGACAGCATGAGCTTGTCGTCCGATTAGTGATTTAGCAGCAATAATCTCTAAAGCGGCAGGATCTAAGGAAGGTTTTAGGTCTAAAGTAGACAGTTGGTCTTATACCCTCATAAGAGTAAATCCCATAACGTTGTTTTAAGAGCGTGCGTAATTCAAGATGGTTGAGCGTGGATAGTCAAATGTTCAAGATGTATGCCAATCCATGCAGTAGAGATTGGCACGGCTGAAATCCACTATAATCAATATTGAAATCTCCTGTCGCGTTATCACATAGTGCAAATCAATAATCAGTTTATATTTAAGGTGGTTTCTGTTGGAGAAAAATAGATCACACCAATAATGAATTCCTCTCCTAAAGTACGAGTCAGAGAGCATTATATTGTGTCGGGTATATCAAGGTTTTCATAGTTTATAACTCAACAGACAAGAAACAAGCGATTAATTAGTTTATTACCTAAACGGTTATCCCGGGATAGAGATATGATGGGCAAGTGTAGTTCTTTGTCAGACATGAAACCATGTTTCAGTTAAGGCGCATATACCCAGAATCGTTTTACTCACATTCTCAGACAGTTCGACAAATTTGATAATGAAGCTGATCGCGTTGTTCTGCTGATCGTTGTTCTGTTATTTACGACGGGGTGAAAACTGAATGAATTGATCCAATTTCTCTGGAGTCATATGTGGCAAGTATTTTGGGTTTGAGATGTAGATACTTGTATCAATAAGGTGGGTGTGTATCTTCATTTGTGCTGATATTGCTTGAGATTTTTTAATGGTTGGCAGTCTTTACTTGACTTAATTGACTTAATCCCTCGAGTTCCTGGAGGAACATAATGCCTCGGCAACTTGCCTCTAGTTTGGTCTGTCCATAGCAGCCAGTTTGATATCGTTCCAGTTAAGTCCACAATTGCGGATTTCCTCTTCACACGAGCGCTTCAAAGATAGCCTTCGGCGTCCGACCCGTCTCTTCCCGATTGGGCACCATAGCACAGCATGACGCGCGATGTCATCATAAGGTTTCCGCAAGGTTTGCCCAACCCATCTCCACTTTCTTCAACTTATCTGCTGGGCGACCGGGTCCTCAGCCGCAATCTGCCACAGGTCTTGATTCCTTATATTTTCTGGCCATTTTACCCCAATAATTCAAAAAAAGCAATTATTGTGGGATGATTGCAAGTGACCAGAAGACTTTGCTGTCACTCGCCAGGTTTCCGATACATAGAGTAGCACGGATTTGACGTTGCTTCTAAATATATGGAGTTTCGTGCGTTTTGATAGAACCTTCGATTCCCAAATGGGTTTCAAAGCTATGAACCCGTATATTGCTTTGCCGATTCTGGCGACTATTTCTTCGTCTTTGCCATCACTTATTGTAACAAGGCTGCAGATGTAGACGAATTGCGTGACGTCTTTAACTGCTTTACCATTAATGGTGATTGATGCTGTTCATCAGTTAGCACACGAAGGACTTCTGTTTTTTCGGTATTCACGCGTAGTCCTGTATATGAAACAAAACGTGCTAGACTATCGGTCTTTCTCAGAAGACGTTGGGGGTCACGTAATATCAAGCAGACATCATCAGCGTATTCCAGATCCTCCAAATAGTCGGATTCCTTTTAATCGATACCGTTTCTCTCACCTTTTACTGTCTGTTTTATTATTCAGTCTATTACCAACAAAAAAATCATTGGGGACAACAAGCATCCCTGGCGGACGCCAGTCTCAACTGCAAATGGATCGGTTAGTCTTCCGTTGTGAATTACCTGACAGGAGGCACCTTCATACAGCTGCTTTATGAGGTCCATGTACAGCGGTGGGACCCGATAGTGTGGCAAAAGCTTCCATATGAATTCGCGGTCCACACTGTCAAAGGCTCTCTCAAAATCTATGAAGTTGAGGCAAAGAGGCCTTTGGTATTCAATGCTGTGTTTAATTATTATGCGGAGGGTCGCAATTTAGTCGATACCTGAAGTTTGTTTACTGAAACCCGATTGCTCTAGCCGTAACACTTGATAGTAGCGTCGCGCAAACGCAAAGGATGAATGCGTTTAAGCAACTTTACTGGACGTGAAACCCATGATAACTCGTTCCGTTTTTGCATAGCCTCAGATTCCCTTTCTTTGGAAGTTTGACCAAATGACCTCTCTTCCAGTCATTTGGAACCCGTCTTTCTGACCAGATTTTCTGCAGCAGAGAAAGTAACATATCAGCCGAGGTGTCCAAATCAGGCTTCAGAGCTTCTGGTGGAATGCCAACTGGACCTGGTGCTTTGCCATTCTTCAGCGATTTTAAGGCAAAAAGTATCCCATTTCGACCCGGGGGATCGGTGTTTACGTCTAGCAAATTTTCTGCAAGTGGGATTTCAGTGACTGAAGTAAGTGCTGGTCAATTTAGGATTTCCTTGAAGTGCTCCATCCATCGCTTTTTTGCGCCGATTCCTGACTGATTAGGTTACCTTCACCGTCCTTTACTATTTCGCTGTAAGGGTTTTTTCTTACTGATAGGGTTCTGGTAATGTTGTAGTCGGTGTTCAGGTCTCTCTTTTCTGCTGCATTTTCCGTCTTTGTTGCCAGCATTTCATAGAACCTCCTCTTGTCTCTTTTGGCACTTTGTTTCACGTCTCTATTAAGGGAGCCATATTGTTCAATCAGTTGGTTCTCCTGCTTGGTGTTCTTACACCGGAGGATCTGTTGTTTCAGCTGCCTTCTCGAGTTGATCAGTGTCCAAGTCTCACTCGAGATCCACTCTTTGTCTTTCTTTACCCGTCTGCCAATTACGTGCTTACAAGTGTCTTGCCAACAGTCTTTCAGAGCGGTCCAGTGTTCATTTATTGGGAGCTCAGGGGTTAAGTTGTTGAGCGATTCGAATCTGTTTTTCAGTGAGATTGAGAAAATCTCTCTTGTACGCTCTTCCCTTAGTTTCTGCGTGTGGTACTTTACACTAGGCCGACTGCCGGTTTCGCTGAAAGCTCTCAACTTGATTTTAATTTTGGCCATTAGAAGGTAGTGGTCTGAAGCAACATCCGCACCTCGCATTACGCGTGTATCAAGGAGACTATGTCTCCATTTTCGTGAAATCGATAGGTGATCGATTTGATTGGCAGTAACACCATCAGGTGATGTCCAGGTGGCCTTGTGGATGTTCCGGTGTTGAAAGATGCTGCCTCCGATGACCAGATCGTTGAGCGCGCAAAAATCTGCGAAAAGTTCACCGTTCTCATTCATTTCACCTAGGGCATGCGTACCCATCACAGATTCTCTCCCTGTGTGGTCTAGACCCAATTTCGCGTTCATGTCACCCATTGAAATCTTGATATCTTGCCTGGGTGTCTTGTCTATGACAGACTGCAGACGCACGTAAAATTCTTTTTTCGAGTCAAGGGTAGCATTGTTTGTGGGCGCATAACATTAAATTACTGTCACATTTCTTTCCTTGGAGTTGAATCTGGCTGTGTTTATCCGTAAGTAAACGGGTTCCCATCCAATGAGAGCTCCTGCAGCTATTGGTGATTAGGAATATGGTTCTCATCTCCATCACCTGATTAAATAATCCGTTCCCCAGATGTCAAAAGCAGCATACTAGATCCATTACATCTACTTTTCACGTATTCCCAGCAGTTTTTTACCCTAACTTTGCATTTTTTTCGCGACCTGTGCAGCGATTACGGTCTCATACATAGTACGGACGTACCATGTGGCAATCTTTGGTGTGTTTTCATCGACAGAAGATTCTTCTATGACTGACTGGCTTCCGGTGGGCTTTCACCAGTCTGCTTCATTTTTACCTCAGATGAGGTTTCTTCTCGATTCAAGCATTAAGATGTTACTCTGGTATGACATGTTGCTTTGGTTTCAGTAGCGGTTTGAGGTTTTTACAAAGTGGGGTTGCTGACCCAGCGTCTAACCCTCCTCTTTTTTTGCAGACGGGCTTGGCACCGTCCTCGGCGGAGTATTGTGATTGTGTGATCCGCTGTAGGCGAAGGTTTGAAATCAGGGTTTTTATCCCCTAGATGGACTGCCCTCCTAGGCCGACGAGCTCCAAATACCCGAAGCAAACTTGTTTTGAGGCGCCAGTCACCCGCCTACGCCCCTTCTCCAGTCAGTAAAAGCAGTTCCGCCACGAGCAGGCCAGGAGTTGGTGTTCGGTTTTCAGAGGCTATTTGAGACGCACGCTGTATGGGAGCTTATCCTCACCACCACCTCCGGCTGTGACAACCCTGCGATATTCTAATTTTATGTCGAGATCTGATTCCGAGTTTGATCCAAATAATGATGGTAACTCCGATTTGTTCGAAGACTGCGACTAATTTTATAGGAACTTATGTTGAATTAGATTGTTTTAATTTTGATGACTCTAAATTAATTCAGAATCTGGCTAAAGAAGAATGTTGTTGAATTTTATATTGGAATGTCAACCGATTCTCTAGTAAACTTAAAGTGCTGATCCAGCCAGACGTCAGTCGAAGTATGACCTGCTGCTGTAGCTGGAATTATTCTCATGGTAGTTTTAATGGTGGAGTCATCATTTGATATGTGTAGGAATTCATGCTGAACCCATCACTAATTGTTATGTCAGAATCTAGCACTGCTAACAAGGTAGTACGTAAGAGTGAACTACGATGGATACTGAACTCGTCCACTGAATGAATGGCCGGTGCACACATCGCGATGATACTGATGGTGTAATGTGACTTGTTTTCGTTGTGTACTACGTCATGAGTGGTTGTTGAGTAATGCGAAATCAATGTACTTTGTCATTGATCGTAAATGAGGTCCTTATATCGTAGAGATTCGCAGATTGGTTTGGTGTAACGAATAAGCTTCCATGCTCTGTCAGTGTCGTTTCAATTTTGAAAGCACACAACAGAATGCTCAGACTATCCGATTGTCTAAATTGATCTTGCAAACACATTGCGTTTGTAAATGTCATTGAAACCAGGATCCTATAACTACTGATTATTCATAATTATTCCCGAAGCAAACGGCAGATGAATGCGAATGCTTATTTGTCTTTATATCAATGCTCAAGGCAAGCAGTGCTTACGACAAATAAAACAACTCGAATCCTTCATGGGCCGGAGATTGGATGGTACTATTGATCAGTGACAAAATATTCCGACTCACTGATTTCTTTGGACATTGAATAAGTTTAGAATCATCAGCGAAATATTATCGATCAACAACGCAGCATCATCGATTTTATATTACTTAAAAGTAGTGAATACACTGCTGTAATTGATTTTGCAATTCGGGTGTTAATACATCGTTATTTTACGATCGATGGGCTATTCAACGTTCAACGTTGGTGTACAATGAATTTTGGGATCGACATAGCTCAAAGTAGTATTATACAAAAATAAGATACACCAGTGCTTAATTAGGGTTACCGAGTATAATGCTTGATGCATTCAGTTTGGAAGGTGCTGTATATTTACGAAATTATGATACACTTGTTCCAAATAAAACAAACCACCTGATGACAACCGGAACTGATGAAGAAATTAAAAATTATAATCATGCCGTGTAATGTTTCAACCAAGCAACTTGACAGACTACATAGCTGCGACTACTTAGATTCGCTTTGATGTATAATAAAACATGAAATCCATTTCAGCTGTGCAAAAACAACTAGCTAATACACAACGGTGAGTTGCAATTAGGAAGTCGACCATTGGGCAGACCGCACTTGCGGTACAAAGATGTTTGCAAAAGAGATATGAAAGCCCTTAACATTGACCCCGTGAGCTGGGAAGAACTTGCTCTTGACCGCTCACTTTGGAGGCATTGTGTAAAGCGTCGACTGAAAGCCGGGGAGGAGCAAACACAGCTCCTGGCTGCTGAACGCAGATCACGCCGCCGGCTTGCAACTGATGCAATACAACAGAGTTCTGACTACCGTTGCCAGCGCTGCGGGAGAGATTGTTCCTCCCGAATCGGACTGTTTAGTCATTCAAAAAGTTGCAAAACATGAAATTCATGCGATGTGATGTACATCCATGGTCGACATCGACCGACGGAGGCCAACAACAACAATACACAACGTGAGTATCACTCAACATCCTATTATTGATGGCTGATGGAAAGCGATTGTTCAGAGATTATGGCTTCTCCAAATCTCTAGATTCATTATATGGTTCCATGACTACTAACCGATTGGTGTAATCCATATAAAATTTTTACTTTCAAAATCATCAGGGAGCGTAAAACACAATTAGCTTTTTGAATCTCATTATGAGACGAGACAAAATCAGCAACTGTGAGATCTATTGTGTTTATTCGAGATTAAAAATTGCACGTTTCAAATAAAAATTACTCTTTAGAGTTTTTGTTATGTATGTATGAACAGCTATCAGTGTGTAAAAGTGAAACAAAACAGTTACGGAACTCCGCTATTGAGTGAATAGATGGATAACACAATGTCTGTACTGTGAAAGATTCTCTATTTATAAATCCGCTATTTAATATTCATTGATGCTCGTTCGATAATTCTGTCATTGACTATACTGCAATTTCCTCATTGGAAAATAAATTGGAACATTTGACTTGATTGACCACATAACAGCCACTACTTAGATCTTTGATTCGATGTACAATGAACCTAAATTCCTTTTCAGCTATGCAATTACCACCCGCCAGTTCACAACGTGAGTATCAGTCAACATCCAATTATTGATTGAAGATGAAAGGCGTTTGTCTAGAGTTTATTGCTTTTTGAGATCTCTAGATTTAATGTATGGTCACACAACTAATAACGGATTAGTGTAATCCATAAAGACATCTAATTTTAAAATAATTAAGGAGCGTTAAACACAACTAACGTTTCTATTCTAATTGTGAAACACAAAATTTGAACAATTGTTGGATCAGTTTTGCTTATTCAGGTCGAAAAATAGCACTACTAAAAAAGCTTATATTTCTGTGTTTGTGGTATGCCTGTCTGAATTGCCAGCCGTGTTTCGCAGATAAACTAAATCCTAACTGAAGATGTGTATTTGAGTCGCTCTTTCGGCTAAAATTACTACTGGACTTGCAGTTACTGATTGTTATGTGCACTGCAAATATACATAATCTTTACGGAGATGATTT
>JACCGJ010020562.1:0-27347 GCA_013407085.1 Atriophallophorus winterbourni
ATCAGGATCCGCATGCGCATGAAACAGTGGAAGAATGGTAAACAAGGAGCGCTTGTATGCCACTGTTGGATAAGGCTGGTACGACCAACCTGTTCAAAGCATGTATCCGAACACATGTTAAATGGGGTTAAACCCAAAACCATGAAACAAAATATTCATTTGCATGCTTTTCCGTCATTCACACCCCACGACCGGTTTCGTGCTGTTTGCACTCATCAGGTAGGGACAGTAAGATCAGGATCAGCATGCGCTTGAAACAGGGGAGGAATGGTAAACAAGGAGCGCTTGTATGCCACTGTTGGATAAGGCTCGTACGACGAACCTGTTCAAAGCATGTGTCGAAACACCTGTTAAATGGGGTTAAACCCATAACCATGAAACAAAATATTCATTTGCATGCTTTTCCGTCATTCACACCACCCCCACACCGGTTTCTGCTGTTGCACTCATCATGTAGGGGGACAGTACATCAGGATCCGCATGCGCTTGACGTGTAGGCATGGATTTAAAACAAGGACGCTTGTATGGCCCTGTTTGGATAAGGCTCGTACGACGAACCTGTTCAAAGCATGTGTCGAAACACATGTTAAATGGGGTTAAACCCATTACCATGAAACAAAATATTCATTTGCATGCTTTTCCGTCATTCACAACCCACGACCGGTTTCGTGCTGTTTGCACTCATCAGGTAGGGACAGTAAGATCAGGATCCGCATGCGCTTGAAACAGTGGAGGAATGGTAAACAAGGGGCGCTTGTATGCCACTGTTGGATAAGGCGCGTACGACGAACCTGTTCAAAGCATGTGTCGAAACACATGTTAAATGGGGTTAAACCCATAACCATGAAACAAAATATTCATTTGCATGCTTTTCCGTCATTCACACCCCACGACCGGGTTCGTGCTGTTTGCACTCATCAGGTAGGGACAGTAAGATCAGGATCCGCATGCGCTTGAAACAGTGGAAGAATGGTAAACAAGGAGCGCTTGTATGCCACTGTTGGATAAGGCTGGTACGACCAACCTGTTCAAAGCATGTATCCAAACACATGTTAAATGGGGTTAACCCATAACCATGAAACAAAATATTCATTTGCATGCTTTTCCGTCATTCACACCCAACGACCGGTTTCGTGCTGTTTGCACTCATCAGGTAGGGACAGTAAGATCAGGATCCGCGTGCGCTTGAAACAGTGGGAGAATGGTAAACAAGGAGCGCTTGTATGCCACTGTTGGATAAGGCTGGTACGACCAACCTGTTCAAAGCATGTGTCCAAACACATGTTAAATGGGGTTAAACCCATAACCCTGAAACAAAATATTCATTTGCATGCTTTTCCGTCATTCACACCCCACGACCGGTTTCGTGCTGTTTGCACTCATCAGGTAGGGACAGTAAGATCAGGATCCGCATGCGCTTGATACAGTGGAGGAATGGTACACAAGGAGCGCTTGTATGCCACTGTTGAATAAGGCTCGTACGACGAACCTGTTCAAAGCATGTGTCGAAACACATGTTAAATGGGGTTGAACCCATAACCATGAAACAAAATATTCATTTGCATGCTTTTCCGTCATTCACATACACCCCACGCTCGGTTTCGTGCTGTTTGCACTCATCAGGTAGGGACAGTAAGATCAGGATCCGCATGCGCTTGAAACAGTGGAGAAATGGTAAACAAGGAGCGCTTGTATGCCACTGTTGGATAAGGCTCGTACGACGAACCTGTTCAAAGCATGTGTCGAAACACATTTTAAATGGGGTTAAACCCATAACCATGAAACAAAATATTCATTTGCATGCTTTTCCGTCATTCACACCCCACGACCGGTTTCGTGCTGGTTGCACTCATCAGGTAGGGACAGTAAGATCAGGATCCGCATGCGCTTGAAACAGTGGAGGAATGGTAAACAAGGAGCGCTTGTATGCCACTGTTGGATAAGGCTCGTACGACGAACCTGTTCAAAGCATGTGTCGAAACACATGTTAAATGGGGTTAAACCCATAACCGTGAAACAAAATATTCATTTGCATGCTTTTCCGTCATTCACACCCCACGACCGTTTTCGTGCTGTTTGCACTCATCAGGTAGGGACAGTAAGATCAGGATCCGCATGCGCTTGAAACAGTGGAGTAATGGTAAACAAGGAGCGCTTGTATGCCACTGTTGGATAAGGCTCGTACGACGAACCTGTTCAAAGCATGTGTCGAAACACATGTTAAATGGGGTTAAACCCATACCCATGAAACAAAATATTCATTTGCATGCTTTTCCGTCATTCACACCCCACGACCGGTTTCGTGCTGTTTGCACTCATCAGGTAGGGACAGTAAGATCAGGATCCGCATGCGCTTGAAACATTGGAAGAATGTTAAACAAGGAGCGCTTGTCTGCCACTGTTGGATAAGGCCGGTACGACCAACCTGTTCAAAGCATGTGTCTAAACCATGTTTAATTTGGGGTTAAACCCCAACCATTAAACAAAATATTCTTTGCATGCTTTTCCGTCATTCACACCCCACACCGTTTCTGCCTGTTGCACTCACAGGTAGGGACAGTAAGATCAGGATCCGCATGCGCTTGAAACAGTGAAAGAATGGTAAGCAAGGAGCGCTTGTATGCCACTGTTGGATAAGGCTGGTACGACCAACCTTTTCAAAGCATGTGTCCAAACACATGTTAAATGGGGTAAAACCCATAACATGAAACAAAATATTCATTTGCATGCTTTTCCGTCATTCACACCCCACGACCGGTTTCGTGCTAATTACACTCATCAGGTAGGAACAGTACGATCAGGATCCGCATGCGCTTGAAACAGTGGAGGAATGGTAAACAAGGAGCGCTTGTATGCCACTGTTGGATAAGGCTCGTACGAAGAACCTGTTCAATGCATGTGTCGAAACACATGTAAATGGGGTTAAACCCATAACCATGAAACAAAATATTCATTTGCATGCTTTTCCGTCATTCACACCCCACGACCGGTTTCGTGCTATTTGCACTCATCAGGTAGGAACAGTATGATCAGGATCCTCATGCGCTTGAAACAGTGGAGGAATGGTAAACAAGGAGCGCTTGTATGCCACTGTTGGATAAGGCTCGTACGACAAACCTGTTCAAAGCATGTGTCGAATCACATGTTAAAAGGGGTTAAACCCATAACCATGAAACAAAATATTCATTTGCATGTTTTTCCGTCATTCACACCCCACGACCGGTTTCGTGCTGTTTGCACTCATCAGGTAGGGACATTAAGATCAGGATCCGCATGCGCATGAAACAGTGGAAGAATGGTAAACAAAGAGCGCTTGTATGCCACTGTTGATAAGGCTGGTACGACCAACCTGAAAAGCATGTGTCCAAACACATGTTAAATGGGGTTAAACCCATAACCATGAAACAAAATATTCATTTGAATGCTTTTCCGTCATTCACACCCCACGACCGGTTTCGTGCTGTTTGCACTCATCAGGTAGGGACGGTAAGATCAGGATCCGCATGCGCTTGAAACAGTGGAAGAATGGTAAACAAGGAGCGCTTGTATGCCACTGTTGGATAAGGCCTGTACGACCAACCTGTTCAAAGCATGTGTCCAAACACATGTTAAATGGGGTTAAACCCATAACCATGAAACAAAATATACATTTGATGCTTTTCCGTCATTCACACCCCACGACCGGTTTCGTGCTGTTTGCACTCATCAGGTAGGGACAGTAAGATCAGGATCCGCATGCGCTTGAAACAGTGGAGGAATGGTAAACAAGGAGCGCTTGTATGCCACTGTTGGATAAGGCTGGTACGACCAACCTGTTCAAAGGATGTGTCCAAACACATGTTAAATGGGGTAAAACCCATAACCATGAAACAAAATATTCATTTGCATGCTTTTCCGTCATTCACACCCCACGACCGGTTTCGTGCTGTTTGCACTCATCAGGTAGGGACAGTAAGATCAGGATCCGCATGCGCTTGAAACAGTGGAAGTATGGTAAACAAGGGTCGAATTGCGTTGGCAAGTGTATCTACCATAAGCGGTTTAAATGTTTCCTCAAGTTTTCGATAGCAATTTTCCAAAATCTCTATTCGAGATTCCAGCTTTGCCTCGTGGGGAGGATTTGTAGTCGTATCGGTAGGCTGTTTACTTCGACATGAACAGCATACGTAGCAAACACCGGGTAAATCAACGTTGTTAATAAAACATCTCACTTCTTTTGTTAGGGCTTTATCACATTTAGTATGTATTTTACTCAAACAGCCAAAACATTTAACAACTTTGGATTTGGCGCTTACCCCTTTGTTACAAATTTGACACACATCACGTGCTGCCTTCTTTATATGGGTCATCGAGTTCATCCTTCGCGTCATTGTTACAATCCAACGAGTGATGAGTCAGTGCACTTAGCGGTGCAGTTGTTTATCGATCGGTAGGTACTGGTGGAGTGAAAGAGTTGGATCGGAGTGATGTGATCCAAGCGGTAAAATACGAACGAGTTGGATAAAAGTGGTGCGCTTGAACGAGTTTCGATCTGATAGTGTTGAAAAAACTATCAGTCAATTCGAAATGATGTGATCCTCTCAATAGTATTCGAACAGGAACAATATTCTGAATCGCCAAGGATATTGCACGCGTCGGTAAAATTGGGTTAAAACTTGAATTTTCAAGAATTCACCTTGCTCGAAGTTGGAATGGGTATATTCTGAAAGAGCAAATTGAGACGAGTTCAATGATATATGAACCGTTCTGTTCAGGCAAAAATGTGAGGAAATAAATCCAAAAGTATGAGAGCACAAATATATGCGTCCGCACAGCGGGTCAGTACCCAATTGATTTAACGTCAAGAATCCTTCAACGCTTTGAGTGGTAACAAAAGTTTCAATGTGAGCAATCTAAATGGAAAATACACATACAGAATAAAAATATCGGCGATAGTATATGTGGGAATTTGGAATTTGTAGTGTCGTCTAGTGGCTGTGTATATGTTGTGTGTTAGGAGTCAGAGCTTGTGTTGGGACGTTTGTGTTTTGTTTTCCAAGTTATTACAATGGGCGACGGGGATGGTGGCGATTTTGAAACAACAGCAGCATCAACAAAATAATTCAGCAGCAGCATCAACAGATTCAGCAGTAACAAAGAAAAATGCTTCGATACCAAAAAACTACAACTTCCCTGCATATTTTAAATTTCTAAACAACACCAGCACAAACAAACAACATATTTCAGCAGCAGTAGCGATGAATTCAGCAGAAACAAAGGAAAATGATTCAACACTGAAGACCACAACAACTTCCCTTAATGGTACAGAATTTAAAACAACTCCAGATTTAACCAAAAATTATTCAGCAACCACCGCAACAGATACAGTAGCAACAAAACGACAAAATTGTGAGGACCGAATTGGACCTGAAATGACGCAACGATTAGAAAACGCCAGCACAATAATAACTCGAAAAACCGAGGGCAACAAGCGACGTGACCTGGAAAAGTATTCACAATATCACCACTTATCAGGACACCACCAGCGGGGAACTTTGGGTCAAGAACCAGTCCAACAGACCCCTTACTGAGAACGAACAACGCATTCACGGACACGGCCTCAAATTCAATTTTGAAGACGCTGATCACACTCAATTCGTGGCTAATTTGGTCACGATATTAAAATCCCACACCTTGTCAGAAGATACGCGAGAAGAAGTCCGACAAAGAATTGTACCCGCAATCACCAGGTATAAAGAACATATTTATGAATACTCAACCGTGCCAAGCCGATCAAACTATTCACAAAGTTGATCATGACGGTCCATAATGGAAGCACTGGACTAGAGTTTCGCTCATATTTGAGCTCATCAGCAGTGCATATCCTCCGCTTCAGGGGTGGGATTTGAACCACCGACCACCATTGTAGTCCCACGCCTTAACGCTTAAACAACAATGCCCATCAGATCTAATCGTCGTTAGCTTACACTGTATCCGATGGGATGACCTGACACGGAGATCTGTTCGGTTGGGCGACCACAATAGATATTGCTAGCTCCTCCTGAACTGGTCGGGCAAACAAAGCTACTCAAATGTGCCAGTCTGGAGAACAGTTCATAAACGCTTAATTGCGATCGGTCAAACGGTGGACGGTAGCCCAGCTCGTTAAGGCGTGGGACTACAATGGTGGTCGGGGGTTCAAATCCCAACCTCGAAGCGGAGGATATGTACTGCTGATGAGCTCAAATAAGAGCGAAACTCGAGTCCAGTGCTTCCATTATGGACCGTCGTGATCAACTTTGTGAATAGTTCGATGGGGTTGGCACGGATGAGTAGTCACAAATATAATCAACATATTCTCCAAACTTCGCATAAAGAAATACCTCACTCAATAAACCGAAATTAAAGTATTGAAAAAATACTGAAAGGAGACCAGAACATCGGTATACTTCCCGCCGACAAAGGAAGAATATATCGAAAAGCTGAACAACTACTTCAAGACTCAACAACATACAGACAAATAAACGAAAACCTGGCAAAACGACTCGAAAAGAAAATCAACGCGACCTTGAAAAAATTGAATTTCATTGGATAACTGAATGGAGTAGAACAAACGAGAACGAAGCCGCAAGATTCCACTTTACCCAGGTTCTACGGATTACCAAAAATACACAAAGAAAATGTTTAATTGCGTCCAATAGTTTCTTTGCCAGGAGGACCAAATTTCAAGTTATCTAACGAGCTGCGAAGATTTTTATACCTACTGATTTTGAAATTTTTCTACACACATATACACATATACACTTGTACCTATAGTTCAACTGCATGGTTATTGTGAAGTAATTGCTTTTTCAACCATAAAATCTCTAATCTTGAATCTTGACAGATTCAGAACATTCGGTCAACTCTGCCGAACATTTTTACAGAAATGGAAGGAAGTGATGTTCGAGGAAGACGAAATAAGTGTTTATTTCATCGTAACCGCGCTATTCACGTCGATCGACAAACACACGACAAGCAAACTATATCATATTTACTCAATGAAAAAGGAACGGAATTAATATCTCTTGACAATTGTTTATAATTTGCTTTCCAACCATAATTACCAACAATTGTTGTGCTAGCTCGATCAAGCAACCCCCACTGCTACAGTCTTCATTCCTTAGACCGAAAAAGTTTGTATAATGTCCAGGATATCCAACAAATCTGAAAGGAGAAAAATACAGTTGATTATTCAAACATGGAATTAAACATTCTAATTTCATAATTTGCTTCAGGGTTCCAAATATCTAGCCACAATGGAGTTAGTCATGCACTGCATAGAATTGAATCAACAAACTACTCAGTAGAATAATAAACAAATTTGCATACTGCATTTCTAAAATAAATAAAAAATAATACAATGCCAATACTAGTACTGGGGCTATCTTAATAAACGAAAAAATCATTAATCGAGCCTAGCCACAATTCAAGCGAAAGATATCCTTGTGTATTTCATATCGATTTGTGCATAATGTTTTTCATTCTTTCAACATTATACTCAAGGTAAAACTTTTAAATAAAGCATTGATATTCTTCTTCGCTTTCATCGAAAACGCATAAATAAAGTGAAGTGAAACATGAACAATGAATGTGATCAAACTAAAGCATTAAACTGTGTTCAATGTCAGGTGAGAATACATAAAATATTTTGTTCGATGTCAATGCTTGTCAAGGTAAGAAAAGATCATGGGCTTATCTCTCCTGAACGCACAAGTTTGGTCTAAAAATTTTAATGGATAATGCCCTCCACCAAATGCCTTGGCTAAATATGGGTGGCATGTTGTCGGGAACAGTATTGAGCAGTAAAGCAGCCATTATCTGATTTCACTGGTTGTCATTCGTTGACCACGGGAATAAAATTAAAATATTCGCCTTTCTGGATCAATTTTTGCGAAAATAACATGGTGACTGTTCGCCCTACAGTGTTTTCGCTCGTTTGAAAAGGATTTTGACGCATCCGCGTTTGTGCACAACTACATAAACATACAGTTGAAGTTCAGTTTTTGGTTTGAGTAAGTCAGCCATTGTTCATTGCTTGTTGGTTCCACCCATATATCGATAATGGTAAACATCTTACACGCTTTATCGCCCCTGTTTGTGTCACGATAATTACTGGTGTTGTTTGGAGTGCTACTTAATCACATTCGATCTTCTAACAAACTGCCCTAGTCGATTGCTTCTAAATTATACACTAGATAATGACAATTCGATCGTACCAAATTGGCGTTTGGCCAATTTTGGAAAAAAATTCCAGTAGAATCACAACATTCATTATGAAACTTTAACCTCCGAAAAAATACCCACCATCTTATTCTTCATTATAATTAGTGCTTCTAGCAAATTACAGCCCTTTATTGTTGAATTGATAACTTAGTGCTTAGCATGCGAAAACGTTTGCTTTCACGGTGATTCCACAAAGCATCAGTCTTATTGGTCTCCATTACTTTAGATAGCAATGATATTAAAACTATCGGATGATAATTTAATAGATATTTCCTTTCGACACCTTTGTAGATTGGAGGAATCAGTCGATTTCCAGATTTGATGCTGGAAACTGTTCCAATCTTAACACACGGGATGTTGTTGATATGCTTTGGGTTGATAGAAAATTTAAACTGGATTGATTTGGTATAGTCTTCTGTCATTTCCAATATATCTCAGATTTATTTCGTAATAATGAGTGTCATAACAACAAGATCACTCAATCCTCGTGGACCTATATAGGAAACAGATTCGATCATGAACATTTTCATTTATGAATATGAAGTCGAGAGTAGATGGCATTTTTTGACAGAAATCTTGTTAGTTCTGGCATATGATTGTGAAACTGAGTGCAATTCATTACTTCCTAAAGAAATCTTTTTAACGAATCCGAACTTTTAATGTTAGTAGATAGTGGCGGTACATTTAATTCACGGAGCAAAAGTGAACGTGAGTAGGGGAGCTTCGGTGTCAAACAAATTTGGTTTAATAGAACAGTATGCCAAGATTTTAGTTCAAGAAGGGGGGTGATAAATCAATGCAAAGTATCACCGACGGTTATCACGCAAGTCATTGGGGCACAACAGTGCATCTGGGACACTACGTTTCCAGTACATAACCATCTTCCCGAATTTACTCACAGAAGAGGATGTTGAGAGTGTTAGCTAAATTGCCTCCCTCGTTCGGATGGACCTTTTTGTGTTATGTTTTGAATATGTATGTAGCATACACGAGTATGTGAGTCAGCAAAACTTTTCAGGAGGATCGTTTACGCGAGTTTAAGTGAAGCGCTTGGATCTGTAAATTTGTGAGTGCTCGACAATCACAACACCGAATCACATTGTGTCACACACAGAATAGCCCTTAGTACAATATATTTCTAAATGAGCGATTTTTTGGTTGACAAAGGGCAAGCGACTTTCGCTTTATGCTACGTAGTCGAAAAAATGGGGTACCGACAGTTGCTCCTTGATAATTGCTCCCCGACAGTTGCTCCGCGATAATTGCTCCTCAGACAATTGCTCCTCGGACAGTTGCTCCTCGGACAGTTGCTCCTTGGACATTTGCTCCTTGACCAATTGCTCCTTGACCAATTGCTCCTTGTACAAGTGAACTGAGTTCACTTGAACTCAGTTACACGGAGATGGAGTCGCCCAGAACAGTGGTCTTTTCGCTTTCGTTCACACACATAAAAATCAACAGTGGGGTCACTCTTGCTGGTTTGAGCTTGAACTCAGTTCACTTGTTTACTTGTTTACTCGGCAACGAAGACCCCTGAATATGATATTGAGACGCGTCTAAATGGAATGGAATCCAGTATACAAAAACTAAATGAACTGATAATAAATGTCATAAAGACACCGTCGTTACCCGTCGTTACTGCCGAAGAGCCGGTAGATAATCCATCATACTCGAGCAGGCCAACATTTGCCCAGATAACCGCGCAGATGGTGACTAAAACGGGGAGGCGTTCGTTGGGATCAGTGACTCCTCGACTTAACGGAAACGAAAAAGAACTCAAAAAAACCACTGCTACTAAAATGACTGACTCACATTATAAAACAAAATCCGCGGTTGTAAACCTTAGCGTTATATGTACAAACGTGACCGAGTCGCAGGAAACGCTGTTTGAAGCTAAGCAAAAACATGACTTAGCTGAGTGGTATAAACTCTGCAGTCAGATGAGCTTGGCCGCAGTTACTACTTCATCAGTAGTTCGATTAAACCGCCACCTGAATTCTCCTCACAAGGATGATCCTCGCCTTTTAAGAATAACGCTGCAATCTGCGGAGGACGTGGAAAACGTACTCTCAAATGCTTACATTCTTAGAGGTGTTCCAGAGACTACATGTCGTATCCATGCAGACTTACCATGGTGGCAGAAAGAATTAAAAGAGTTGTTGAAGGTCAGCTGGGTCAGGACACCGTGAGTGTACTGAAGAGCATTGCCTTTTGCTACAATTTGTAGGCTTCTGTTGCGGAAGAAGAAGGAGAACACAATCAAGACAGTAGTTTGGAAGATTTTTTATAACAGTGATATTTTTTGTGTGCAGTTATCAGACATGAGACCAGGATTTTGTGAAAAACACTAAAAAACACATGGCTTAGTTATTGTTATTACAGTGATCTATAGTATTTTATTCAATTTTTAATAAAATGTTCAAAGAAGAAAAAATACTTGTCTTCACTTGTATGAATTATTTTCGTCGCAATGTTAACCAATCTGATCGTGATCTAAAATTCATAGAGCAATTGGTCAAGGAGCAATAGGGCAAGGAGCAATTGGTCAAGGAGCAATTGGGCAAGGAGCAAATGTCCAAGGAGCAACTGTCCGAGGAGCAACTGTCCGAGGAGCAATTGTCAGAGGAGCAATTGTCGCGGAGCAACTGTCGGGGAGCAATTGTCAAGGAGCGACTGTCGTGGACCCCGAAAAAATGGATCGGGCAACGAAACTCTGCATCTGTTTAACACAGAAATACCAGGACTCATGCGTCCTGGCAAAAGTTTTGAAGAACTCGAAAAAAGTAAATACTCTCATTTAGGAAGACAAGCAAACTTCCCATAGCTATCTGTCTTTAGAAATAGAAAGAAAACCTAATTTATCATGTCGCATCGCCAGTGCAGGATCTAGAGTGAAACCAGGAGAGTTCTCTGGACTTACTGTGGGTGGACTAATTACGTCAGATAATGAAACAGCTGATGCCTTTGCTAAATTTTATTCAAAATAATTTAATTTTTGAACCATAAGAACTACTGAAAGATTAAAAATATCAACCGTAACAAAACAGCTGACCAACATCGAGAGCAGTTCAGCGATTGTACGACAAAATTAGTGTCGAATGAACCCAACAAACTCCTCTGACGCGGACGGAATCACACCAACCGTAATGAAATCCTATCACTAGCATCTAAGTGCAGCATTAGAAGTATTGTTCAAATATTCTTTAACCGAAGGACTGGTGCCAAGAGAGCAGAAGACTCGGGGAAATTTCAACTATTTACAAAGGTGGACGATGTTCAGATCCGTCAAATCACCTTACTTCCTGTGATGTCCAAAGTGTATAATAACGGAAAATTAGATCATCATATTGAATTGCAAAATATAATATCTGTAACGCAGTATGGTTTTCGTAAATCTCGCTCATGATTGACAAACGTCTTAACGGTGTTAAACGACTGGACCAAGGAGCTAGCATCTACCCTTGTTATCTAGATGTCCAAAGCTGTTGACCGAGTTGATCACTTTCGACTACTAGAAAAGATGAAACAGATTGGTATCAGCCGACAGTTAATCGTATAGCTTGAAATTTACCTCACTGAGTGCAAGGCAATTGTGCGAATCAACGGGGCCCCTTCACGGGTCTTTAATGAACCTAGTGGCGTACCGGAAATTTCCGTCTTCCGGGAAAGTACTTTTCTTCGTTTACATCAAACACCTACCACAGCTAGCTTCATGCATGGTGAATCTTTTTGCCGCTGATATAAAACTTCTACCGGATAAAATCGACGGCGGCATGTGTACAGCCTCATGGTGATTTAGATGCTCTTCGTAAATGGCAAGTAAGGAATATTCAATGACAGTTTATTTTCAGATGATCAGTTGAACAAAGCATTCAAATCGTTTTGCAGCAAGATACAACCGTCAGCATTCCTGATTTGCCTCCATACTTTTATATCGTCAGCAAACAAAACCATCTTACTATCATTTGGTAGTGGTATATCGTTCATATAGACTAGAAACAGTATTGGTCCGAGCACTGAGCCTTGTGGAACTCCGCTAGTGACATCGATGTTCTTCGATAATAGGCCGTCCACACGAACTCGGATGTGTCTGTTGCTGAGGTAATCTCTTAACAATTCGTATAGTCTTCCAACAACACCGTGTTTCTTTAGCTTGTTCAAGAGTAAATTGTGATCAACTCTGTCGAATGCTTTAGAAATGTCGAGGTAGCACGCATGAATGCAGGCCCCGCATCTACAATCCTCATCCAATCGTCTAAGCTTGTCAGCAAATTTGTTAGACAAGAGCGATTTCTGCGAAATTCATGTTGGGCAACTGCCAAAAGTTGGTTCGTTTCCAGATTTCGCACGATTTCTGCGATTATTATTCGCTCAAAGACTTTTGATACCGAATGGATGACCAATGTAATGTGTTGCTCACATCCCCCGCACTTACCCACCACAACAGGTATCTGGCTGTTTGCCGTCATCAGGTGGAGACAGTAAGATTAGTTTCAGTGAACCTAGAAACAGTGGATAAGTGGTAAAGAAAATTATACTTGAATGCCACTGTTACATAGGATTCGTACAACGAATCAAGATGTTCCAACACAGAAACAAAAAATGATTCTTGGTCAAGCACTCAAGGCGCTTATGGATGACCATACTAATATGTTGCTCAGTTCCCTCGAAATTATTCACCACTACGGGTTTCTGGCTGTTTGCTGTCATTATGTGGAGACAGTAAGATTAGGTTCAGTGAGCTTTGAAGCAGTGGATATGTGGTTAACAAATTTATACTTGAATGACACTGTTACATTGTGTTCGTACAACGAACCACGATGTTCGAACAAGGAATCAAAATGTGATCCTTGGTCAAGCTTTCTAGGCGCCTATGGATAACCTAAGTAATGTGTTGCTCACATTCCCCCGCAGTTAAACCCCACAACCTGTTTCCAGCTGTTTGCCGTCATCAGGTGAGGACAGTAAGATTAGATTCAGTGACCCTATTGTGTTTTCCATTTGCATAACTTTTACTGTTCTTGTTTTACTGCATATGTTGAGTAGCGATTTAAGTACCCATTGAGCGCGCAATTTTTGGATCACACGTGGCGTGACGCATCTCTTGTTCTGTTTTGTGACAAGCTCCATCCACTGTCGTGATTGTGCTAGAGTTAATGTATTCTGTGGTTGCGTGATCTAAACTACATCGTAATAGCATTGTGTTTCGACTATAAACTATAAACTGCTAGTGGTAACACTCCTAGTTGCCCAGCCTTATTTATTACTTTATCTCGACTTGGTTTACCACTACAATTGGTGAGCCCGAATTTGGATTACTTTTTCACCCATTCCCGTATACGTATTTTGCTTTCTCATTTTGCGCACTATTTTTCTCACAACATGAAATCTGACAGTGAATTCAACCACGTCGCAGATGAGAAAATAAGCCATTTTACAATACTCACATATGATATTAGTGATCCTCGTTTATGGTTTGCACAATTTGAAGCACTATTCGAATCATATCGCGTGACGACGCAACGAACGCAGTAAAATCGTGTGGTTGGCATGCTCCCGCCTTCGGTTGCCAAGGAAGTTGCTGATCTTATTTACACCTGTCCGTCCACCGATCCTTACGATGTCCTAAAATTCACTGTGATTTCCCGCATTGGCTCGACTGATGAACAGAACTTACGCAAGCTACTTTCTGGCGCCGAACTTGGTGACCGTTCCCCTTTCTAACATTTGCGGCACCTAAAGCAATTGCAGGGCGGTCAACAAATTAACGACAATGTATTGCGACAAATATGGTTGCAGAGGCTTTCTCAAGAAACTCGTAAAGTGCTGGCCGTCATGGATGCTAACACCAGCATAGACCGACTCGCCAAGGTGGCAGATGAAGCTGGATTAGCAACTTTGGTGTTCCATCAACCATAACCACTGACCCTGGATCCCAATTTCAATCAACCCTGTTTCGTGAGTTAAATAACCTTCTTGGTACGAACCACATTCAAACTACAGCATATCATCCCTGTGCTAATGGTCTGGTAGAAAGATTTCATCGCCAGTTGAAGGCTGCGTTGATGTCTCATGGAAATACAGAATATTGGGCAAAGCATTTGTCATTAATTCTTCTCGGTATCCGTACGTTTGTGAAACAAGATCTTGGTTGTTCTGCGGCTGAGTTACTATATGACATGACACTTCGTCTCCCAGGTGAGTTGATTGCATCTCTTGACGTTCCAATTGACGTTAGCATTGCTCATTACGTCAATCGTTTACGAACATTCATGCGTCAATTACGCATAACTCCTACCCGTTCCAATAACCGTCCTTTTTATCTTCCTGCCGATTTGCGATCATGTGATTTTATTTTTGATAGAACGGATCAGGTTCCTAGACCTCTTCAACCTCCTTACACTGGCCCTTTCAAAGTAATCAGCATACATGTGAAGTATTTTGTCATCGACAAGAATGGTGAGCACGACACCGTCAGCATAGATCGTCTCAAAGTCGCATATGTTGAGTCTGCTGTCTCTCCCGAACATGACGCTGTTCCCACTAAGATTGAAAGCACTACTGAGACTGCAGTTATTCCATTTCCACCCAGTCCCTCAAATCCAAGTGAACATCCATCACAGTCCACACAGTCTACCCAACCATGTATATACTCACCCCTCCATTTCTCCCCAAAACACGACTAACTCGTTCCGGTCGTACCGTCAGGTGGCCCGTAACGTAACGGTGGCACGTAACCGACTTGTCCAAATGACGCTTTTCGAGCGTTTGCAAACCTCTTTTCCAACGCTCTAGGAGGGGAGTATTATAGTGTTTTCCATTTGCATAACTTTTACTGCAATTGTTTTACTGCGCATGCCGAGTAGAGGTTTATGTACCTAGTAAGCGCGCAATTTTTGGATTACACGTTGCGTGACACATCTCGTCTTCTGTTTTGAGAAAAGCTCCATCTACTGTCGTGATTGTGCTAGAGTTTATGTGTTCTGTGGTTGCGGAAACTAAACTACATCGGAATAGCATTGTGTTTCGAATATAAACTATAAACTGCTAGTGGTAACACTCCTAGTTGCCCAACATTATTTATTACTTTATCTCGACTACGTTTACCACTACAAACCTTAAAACAGTGGATAATTGGTCAAAATAGTTATACTTGAATGTCACTGTTACATCGGGTTCGTACAACGAACCACGATATTCAAACTCACAATCACAAAATGATTCTTGGTCAAGCACTCAAGGCGCTTATGAATGACAAATGTAATGTAAAGCACTCAATGAGCCTTGGATCATTTGATAAGTGGATAAGATGATGGCCCACATTTTCATATCATCAGTGAACATGACATTTTCGGGTGATATAAGGGGTAATAAATATATAATATATATTAGAAATAGATCTGGGCCTAAAACAGATCCTTGTGGGACTTCGCTGGTGGTTTTGAACCTCTGGGATAGCACTCCGTTTACTTTAACTCCGGCGTGGCGATCTGAAAGTTAGTCGCACAAATGTGAGAGGAGTGGTTCACATATTCCTAATCGTATCAGTTTTTGAGGAAGCAAATGGTGATTGACTGTCAAAAGCCTTAGAAACATTTAGGTAACAGACGTGAATGCAAGAATTTCAATCCAACACTTTCTTCCAGTCATCTAACGCTATGGGAAGATTCGTTAGACAATAGCGATTATACCGAAATCCACGCTGCGCTGGCGAAAACAAATTACGCAATTCAAAGTGTGCAAACATTCTTTCCCGACTATAAGTTCCATAAGCTCATCAATAACCGTTAATTCAAGGTTATACTTGAATGCCACTGTTACTTTGGGTTTTTGCAACGAACCACGATGCTCCAAAACAGAATCACAAAGTGATTCTTGGTCAAGCACTCAAGGTGCTTATGGATGACCAAAGTAACGTGTTGCTTACATCCCCCGAATTTTCACACCACTACCGGTTTCTGGCTGTATGCGTCATCAGGTGGAGACAGTAAGTTTAGGTTTAGTGAGCCTAGAAACAGTGGGTAAGTTGTAAAAAACTTAGAATTGAATGCCACTATTACTTTGGGTTTTTACTGCGAACCGCGATGGACAAACAGATAATTACAAAGTGATTCTTGGTCAAGCACTCAAGGTGCTTATGGATGAAAAAAGTAATGTGTTGCTCACATTCCTCGAACTTATTCACCACTACCGGATTCTTGCTGTTTGCCGTCATCAGGTGGAGACAGTAAGATTAGGTTTAGTGAGCCTAGAAACAGTGGATAAGTGGTAAAAAAATTTATAATTGAATGTCACTTTTACATTGGGTTCGCACAACGAACCACGATGTTCAAACACAGAATCACAAAACCATTCTTGGTCAAGCACTCAAGGCGCTTATGGATGACAAATGTAATGTGTTGCTCACATCACTCGCACTTACACACTACTACTGGTTTCTGGCTGTTTGCCGTCAGTAGGTGCAGACAGTAAGCTTATGTTCAGTGAACCTAGAAACAGTAGATATGTGGTAAACAAATTTATACATGTATACAACCGATACATTGTGTTTGTACAGCAAACCTGATGTTTAAACCGAAAATCATAAAGTGATTCTTGGTCAAGCACTCAAGGTGCTTATGGATGAACAAAGTAATGTGTTTCTCACGTCCCTCGAACATATTCACCACTAACGGTTTCTGGCTGTTTGACGTCATCAGGTGGAGACATTAAGATTAGGTTCAATGAGCCTTGAAACATTTGATAAGTGGATAAGATGATGATCCACATTTTCATATCATCCGCGAACAGGACATTTTTGGGTGATATCAGGGGTAATAAATATATAATATATATTAGAAATAGATGTGGGCCTAGCACAGATCCTTGTGGGACTCCGTTGTTGGTCTTGAACCTCTGGGATAGCACTCCGTTTACTTTAACTCCGGCGTGGCGATCTGAAAGTTAGTCGCACAACAATGAGAGGATTGGTTTACATATTCCTAATCGTATCAGTTTTTAAGAAGCAAATAGTGATTGACTCTGTCAAAAGCCTTAGAAACATTTCAGTAACAGACGTGACAGTAACAGTAACAGACTTATTCACCACTACCGGTTTCTGGCTGTTTGCCGTAATCAGTTCGATATAGTAAGATTAGTTTCAGGTAGACTTAAAACTAGGGGTAAGTAGGTTCGTACAACGAACCACCATGTTCAAACAGAATCACTGTGATGAATTGAATTGTATTGAATTGAATAGCCAACCCAAGAATGGATGTGAGAACAAACCACGATCACTCCCATCACAGTATGTATTAATTAATGTAGGTTTTACAACGAGAACTTGAATAACAGTTTAATTGATTATTGTTGAATGAATGATGATGAATGATTGAATATTATTGATCGTTATTCGAACAGTCACCACAACCACCGCACTTTGCGAGTTATCCTGGGGTTTTATAATCCCGGTACGGCTTGTTCAACAGACGTTCTGATCTTCTTAACAGTGTTTCGGGTTCAGCATCTTCAGATGTATCCAGGATAGTGGTGTTATAATTATCAATGCAATCAGAATCGGAACATAACTGACCTGTATCTCTGTAGGTAATTTGATCCACAGTTGCCAACAATTTGCAACAGACTTCTGTTCTAGACCTAGGCGTAACCTCCGAAGCCACAGCCGTTGAAGGTGTTCTGTATCTCCCTCCGCTGGGTCGAAGCAACCACCTCGTTATGCTATTTCAATACATGTGCAACGCCAGTAGAATTGTAAAGCAAACAAAACGAAATAGACAGGTGGATTACATTGGTTTGATGGAAACATTGGTAGCTTCCGATGAACAGAATATAAATTTCAGTGATCCGGACTCACATTACACAGATTACATAATCAACATGATACATTTCAATTCTAAAGATGTCCCGAAAAATAATAGCAAAGAACCACACTACAGAATTCGCAGTAGGACTAGAAAATGGTTAACAAAGCGAAATTTGGCATGGGCTATTCACAGGGTCACCAGAACTGATTCGACATGGGCAAACTTTTGCGAATTGCAGAATCAAGTCACAAAATCATCCGAGAGGACAAACAATATCACCAGCTTCGGCTGGCGTTGAGAATGCAGCGGAATCTCAAACTGCTTTATCGAAAGGTTAACAACACTACGAAGCTGAAACCCGGTGTTTTTTTCGATCATGACAGATAACGGACTAACTGATTCTGTGCTGGAAACCGCTAACGCTCTAGCTAGTTTTTATTCACGAGTTTTCACCCCAAGGATGAATTACAACGATCAGAATTGTCAGCACCAATTTTGCCGGAGATTATGTGGGATATATGCATCAGTTCGGAAATAGTGCAGCACCACCTACGTAAGTTGATTATCAACAAGTCTTCGGGAGCTGACGGAATCACACCTGCAATCCTAAAGTTGTGCGGCAGTCAATTGTGTGAACCACTTTGTGATTTATTTAATCACTCCTTGAGGGAGGGTGTTGTACCTAATGATTGGAATAGAGGAATCATACCACCCATCTACAGAAGTGAAACTCGTTCTGACACAGCAAATTACCGCCCTGTTACACTTCTTCCAGTGATCTCAAAATTTATGGAGCGAATTGTGTTCGAGAGAATTGTGAGTCATCTCGAAGCCCAAAACCTGTTGTCCGGAGAGCAACATAGATTTAGAAAGTCTCGTTCTCGCTTGACTAACCTACTGGAGACACTGGATGACTGGACGCAGGCAGTGGATAATGGTGGTTGCATGCATGAGTGTTACTTGGACATATCAAAGGCGTTTGATCGCGTGGACCATTCTATACTCCTGAGCAAGCTGCACGATGTTGATATTAATGAGTGTCTTCTTACCTGGCTGAGAAGTTACCTTCTTGATCGCAAGGCGAATGTACGTATCGATGGTGTGATGTCTGGGGAAATCGAAGCCACTTGCGGTGTCCCGCAAGGTTCGGTACTTGGTCCGGTCCTCTTTTTGGTTTACATCAATGACCTTCCGAAACTTGTTACAGCCAAAAAGGTTCTCTTTGCGGAGGATGTTAAACTTTGGATGCGAATCACGTGAAGCGTCGACTGTTTGCGCTTATTAAGCGATTTGGATATATTGAACAGCTGGTCGAAGCGAAATAAACTTCCATTCAACTTCAGAAAGTGCAAAATGTTGCAGATAGGCAAAGATTTCCCATTCTCATACAACCTTGGATCAAATCAACTGGGATTCACAATTATAGAAAAAGTCCTCGGCGTATGAATTAGTGGAAGTCTAAAGAATAGCATGCGATGCGAAGCAGTGTATAACCGAGCTAGCCGCATGCTAGTTATGCTTCGGCGTATTTTCGGACATTGTTCCAGTGAATCATTCTCCATGCTCATAAATACGTATATTAACCTAGTGATGTATTACTCAGTGCAAGCTTGGGCACCATGGATACTAAAGGACATCAAGCTGCTCGAGAGGATTTATTACAGAGCAACTAAAATGGTTGGCTGCCTCCGCAACCTAACATATGAGAATCGACTTGAGCATTTTAATTTGGATACACTGCTTCTCAGACGGGTTCGATTTGATTTATTCCTAAATTACAAAATAATGAACTCAAATGCGCACCCTCCGAGGCATCTATTTCGCCCCCGGTCAAGCCATGCAACACGTACTCACCAATTGGCAATTGATATTCCCCATTCTCACCGGAACTGCCGTCGGTTCTTCTATTTGGTGCGCGTTTGTTTCTTATGGAAGTCCCTACCGTCAGATGTTGTCCAATCATATAGTGAAAGGATTTTCAGGAACAAATTGGATATATTTATGCGTAGTAATTCCACCCTATATCCCGCTTATATAATATGATCTTTTTCCAAACGAATATTTTTTTCATCATAACGCGACAATACATGACATTTTTTGTTACTACAAAACTGTCGATCTTCCTAATGACTCAATTTATTTTGTATATATATTTATTGTCCTTATACGAATATCTTGTGGTGTTGTAGAGCTACAAGCTTTTTAAAACCATAAATTCTTGAATCTTGAATCTTGAAAGCGTCTCGCTACTCGCACGATTGAGTGTGAGCGAGGTATACCTTACGCTGCAAGCCTGAATTCCCTAGATCTTTTCTCACTTACGCACAATCGTTTGAGAGGTGACATAATTGAAACCTTCAACATCTTGAAGGGTTGAAATGGCGTTATCATGAACGACATTTTTGCTTTAAGACCCGATTTGGGCACCCGCGGAGGAGCGATGTAGACTATACAACCTAAAAACGTTTTCAGCCTTGGGGTGGTAAATTTCTGGGAACGGCTTCCGGACGAACTTAAATTCTGCAGCTCTGTAGCGAGTTTTACGAACGTTTTGGTCCGCAACTGTGGTATGATTTTTCAGGAATACTACCCTTAATTGCTATGCAAGATTAGGTAGTTCACCATTTTTAGCTTTCTCTGGTAAATAAAGTAAACGCTAGAGTTCTGTTTTTAAATACACAACGCTTCTTTGGCTGACCTCTCACCGAACTGGTGAAGAGAAATTCAATTTTATTTTTCCAGCATCACTCATAACAATGTGCTTCCTAAATGCAACCTGGATGAACTCTTGGCGTCGCGATCGTCGAGGATATCCAAAGCACAATAAAAACGCTTGGGCAGTAGTGGTTGCTTCCCTGCTGTTTTCCACCGAAAAAAATTCTGCACGCTCTATTGGCTTGTTTGCCACTTACTGTCCTATGCAACTGAACAGAACTGAACTGCATGTGAATATTCACACAATTTGAATTCATTATTCACGCCACTCACGCGTTTTCTTTTGGGACTAGTATATCGTGTGTGATTGTTTTAGATTTTTTGCCGTGTTATGTTGAGAGGTATGTTCCGGTTATTGGGTACAATAATAAGAATGCGTACGCTGTTCGTGGTGAAATCTCCGCTGGATCATCAATGAACTTAACCCACATGTTAATTATGGGCGACTTTAATTCACCTGGTTTGTCATCAGGTACCACGGTTCACAACTTTGCAAGAGATTTTCTGGAAGTTATTACCTCTCACCCGTTGTACAATCACGTACTGGACCCCACCCGCTATAGTGGAAGCTCCAATGCATCAACTCTCGATCTAATCTTTACCAATGAAGAGCATATGATATCCAACTTGGTTACGTATCCCACACTAGGTAAAAGTGACCACGTAATCTTATGTCTTTCATATATCTCGTACGCTTATTATTCAAACAATCGTGTACAAAAACAGCGATATGTGACCGATTATCGTCGTCTATCCGAACTTGTCTCCGCTAACAATTGGACTGTGCCCAAAAATTTGGGATTTGACGCCCGCTGGACCGAGTTTGTGACGAAATGGCATGCACTCTTGGATATTTTTACATTTGAAAAGCCATATGCACCGCAGCGCAGAAATGCAGAAATTCGAAGCAGAACTAGAAAAATAATTGCACTACGTAATGAAGCTTGGTACAAGTATACTACATGTCCCACTCCTTCCAGCTGGGAATCATATCGACGTTTGCGGAAACATAGCGTTTCTCTCAAGCGGCAAGATCGATACTTATATCAACGCAGCCTGACTGATGAGTTCGTGCAGAACCCAAAACTCCTGTACCAGCATATAAACAGCAAAAGAAAAGTAAAAATCGGCATACCACCTCTTCAATCTTCCAGAGGGTTAACTGCTACGTCCATTGACGCAGCGAATGCACTCCGGACGCACTTCGAACCTATCTTTCAGGTAACACAGGTCCACTACAGCTACGCCAAATTTCAATAATCCCCCACATTTCAACCAATCTTTTTACCCCTGAGATTGTTCATCGAAAAATACTATACATGCGCCAAAACGCCTCCCCGGGGATCAATTCAATTCAATTCAATTTTAATGGTCTAAAAAGCATATAGCTTTACAAAAAACCACAGAATAATATGACAACAACGAATAATATAACAAGCAAAAATGGGATTAGATTGCTTACTGGGCATTTCAAAAATCAAGTAAATATCCAAGGGCAGAAATTGTTTTCGATTGGTGGGATAACAAATGTAGGTATATGGTGTTAAGATGTATAGTTTTCTTCAATGCACGGGTTTAGGGTCAAATAGGCATCAAGGCTTCTCTTGAAAGTTTGCTGGTTTGGTGAGTTCACAACATTATCTGGCAGATTGTTCCAAGTAAAACAAACTCGCACGGCAAAAAAATGTCGTCTGCAATTTAGTCTCGAGGGAGGGACAGTTAGAGTAAGTGTGTGAGCTCTTGTATTATGCGAGCTCCGTAGATTCAATAAGCTTTGTAGAGGGTGATTTTCAGTATTCAAAATATTGTAAACCAGAATCAAATCGCCTCGGATACGACGACGTGGATAATCAAATAAATTCAGCGTTTTGATTCGCTCATTGTAGGGTTTCCGGCTGAGTCCAGTGACAAGTTTGGTAGCTCGATGATATATTCGTTGCAAAGTCGCAACATCCTTTTTAAGCCATGGCGACCATGCTTGAACAGCATATTCCATCTTGGGCCTGATGTACGTATTTATAATACAGGGAATTGTCTGTTTTGAGAACTTACCGAAAATTCTCTTTAGGAGTGACAATTTCTGTGATGTTTTGCGATAGACGTAGTTGCAGTGGCTCGACATCCCTAGGGTGTTGCTTATTAACACACCCAAGTCCCTTTGTTCCATGGTCCACGAGAGGCTGTGTGTTCCAAGAAAATACTGGTACTCCACATATTTGTCAATGTTTAACATGTGACACTTTTGGAAATTGAAAAATATGCGATTTTTAGGGACCAAGCCTGGAGGTTGTCCAGATCGTTCTGGAGCAGTTCGCAGTCCTCCGACTTACTTATCTTAGACCAAACTTTTATATCGTCCGCGAACAGTACGATCTTGCATTTGATGAGAGCTGGTATGTCATTAGCATAAAGCGCGAAGAGGATTGGTCCGAGGATCGATGGGATACACCCGAAAGCTTTAATTGCCGCAGCGCCCATAATCTCAGACTACCTAGCAGCCTTATTTCAGCGTTCTTTGGACGCCACAGAACCGCAGCCATCGTTCATGCACCACAAACCTCATACTTGCGCGCGATGACTGGACCAAAGCAGTTGATTCCGGCTTAGGGGTAGATGTTGTTTACCTCGACTTTTCCAAAGCCTTTGACCGTGTTGACCATAGTATCATCTTGCACAAGCTCCAGTTTTATAAAATTAGTGGTCCCCTTCTGGCATGGATAGAAAAATTCCTGCAAAATCGAACTCTTCGTGTGCGTGTCAGGCAATCCCATTCGAAGAGCTTCACAGCGACCTGTGGTGTCCCACAGGGATCCGTACTAGGCCCACGATTGTTTCTTATTTTCATCAATGATATCAGGTTAACAATAAAGTCACCATCTCTTATGTTCTCGGATGACATCAAGCTTTGACGACATCAGCAGACATCAGATGACCACGACAAATTGCAGGCCGATCTGGATGTGCTACACAAGTGGTCATCTGAGAATCGACTGAATTTTAATACATCTAAGTGCCATACTCTTTCACTGAAAATTAAATCACCAGTTCCGTACACCCTTGGAGGGGAGCAACTACAAAATGTCGAGAGCGAAACGGACCTTGGAATCATTATGCAGCGGGACCTGGGCTTATCTGGTCATTGCTGCAAGGCTGCTGGATCGGCAAACAGAAATCTAGGATTTCTTAGACAAGCCTTCGGACATTTTCACGCACAGATCCTGCCACGTTTGTTGACAGCCCATGTTCGTCCATCGCTGGAATACTCTGTCTGCGTATGGAGTCAATGGCTAAAGAAGGATATACAGCAACTGGAGCAACCTCAACGCAGAGCTTCCAAGTTTATTCGAGGTTTGTCCAATACAGCATATGAGGAACGTCTGAGAAGATGTAATCTCTTTTCCCTGAAATACCGTCGTCTGCGGGGAGATCTGATTTTCCCATTCCGTGCACTTACTGAAATCAATCATCCATGCAGGAATATGTTTATCTTGTCTCCTCTTGTCAATCACCGTGGACATAATCTCAAGCTCTCACACCAAATCAGCCGGTTAAATTGCCGCAGTAATTTTTTAACGCTTCGAATTACGCGAGTATGGAACGCACTGCCGGCAACCGTTGTGAACTCCCAATCAGTCTCAACCTTTAAACAACGCTTGGACACACATATGAAAGGGTATGTTTATTCTGCGTGACATTTTTTCTTCTGTATTCACACCGATTATAATGCGTTCTAAGTTTCCCACTATTTCAAACTCACTATTTCCCGCGTCTGGAGTCGATCTCCTACCGTTACAAATGCCACAAGAATCCCGGAAAGGTCTAACACAACCCCGATGCCTCCCTATTCTCAAGCTACCGCCTAGCGAACTCGGGAAGACGCAACTCCAAAGCGAGTGTGGCCCGCTATAAGGCCTCCCCGCACCCGTACTGATTATACTGACCAATTTATTCCCTCGAACCCCATCCTGACGTTTTTTCTTTATCCTATTTCTTCGATCCACTGTAAACACATCCTGTGTTTATTTGAAGCTATGTGCTTATTTTACCATAAATATACTATTGAACTATTGAACTAATTGAACTAATTGTCGGAGACTTCAATCTCCCGGGCATTGATTGGCGTACTGAAATGTCCTCACCAGAGTCAGTTGAGTCGCAATATCTAGACTGGTTTCATGTCGGGGCCTTTTATCAGCATGTAAGGGAACATACAAGGTTTAGGACTGGACATACTCCGTCAACTTTAGATTTGGTTCTATCGTCTCATAAAAGAGATATTTATGGAATCAAATACCTTTCGCCCCTAGGCAAGAGCGACCACGCTGTAATTCTTATTGACTGGACTTTAGTGCATCCTAGTCCCCAAGTGAAGATGTCCCGCAACTTTGGTCGAATGGACATCGTCCAACTACAAACTCACTCAATGAATCTAAGTTTGGAACCAGACGAATTAGAACCTAGTGTACAAATCAGGTGGAATATTATAAAAGGGCACCTTTTTCAACTACAGGATAATTTTGCTCCTCTACAACCAGCAAGAACGCGAGGAAAACCACCCTGGTGGAGCGCGTCTATTCGCAAGGCTATTAGATGTCGTGACCGTAGCTGGAGGGCTTACAAATTCTGTGGAACTCACAGATCTAGACTGCAGTACATACAGACCAGAAATTCAGCTGTTGCGCTGCAAAGGAAAGCTAAAAGGGACTTCGAATCCCGACTTGCCAAAAAGCAAAGATTAACTTGAAAGCTTTTTATGGCTATGTTCAGTCCAAGCGATCATTAAGAGAAGAAATAGGTAGGTTATTGCTGGACGATGGCAATACGGCTTTGACTGCACCGGAAAAAGCCGATGCGCTGCAATCATTCTTCTGCAGTGTTTATCGGCGCGATTCAGATAACTGTTCAGAAACTCACGAGTGCAGAGCACCTCCCTTTAGCTCGGTGGAGGTTAATCAGGAAATGGTCACCACAATTCTGTCGCAGCTGGATAAAACTAAGTCGGCTGGCCCCGACGGCATACATCCGGCTATTCTTCAACCGCTCGCGAATATAGTTAGCCTTGCAATCACAAATCTTTTCGGAGCTACCTTACTTCAGGGTATACTACCGGATGATTGGAAACGAGCGGCGGTAATGGCCATATACAAACAGGGTCCCATTTTGGATGTACGCAACTACAGGCCAGTAAGCCTGACAAGCATTCTTTGCAAGTGCTTGGAAGAAATCGTTCGGCACCAGGTATGTAAACATTTGGTAGCCAATTCCTTACTATCCGATGCCCAGCACGGTCCTGCCTAACCAATCTTCTAAGCTATCTGGACAAAGTGACATTACGCCTCGATGAAGGGAGAGTAGTCGAAGTCTGCTATCTTGATTTTCAAAAGGCATTAGATACGGTGAACCATAGGTACCTACTGCACAAATTAAGTATGTGTGGCGTCACAGGGGACCTACATCGATGGTTAGACAGCTCATTAACTAATCGCACTAACTATGTTAGAATTGCAGGGGAGTGCTCGCAGGAATCACTGATTATCAGTGGAGTGCCTCAAGGCTCGGTGCTTGGTCCATTACTTTTTCTTATTTTTGTAAACGACCTGGCAGCGTGCTTGATTTCACGCTGCTTAATGTTTGCTGATGATGTTAAGATCCTAGGAGCCGACAGTAGAGAAACGCTAATCTCTGATTTAGAAAAAGTAATCGAGTGGACAAAGACCTGGGACTTGCCACTAAACTTGGGGAAGAGCTGTCTTCTGACGACTGATTTAGCGACAACCCAACTAGAAGTTGGTGAAGGAACTATCAGAATAGCGGCTGCTCAGAAAGTGAAGGATCTTGGCATTACTATAACGGGCGATTTTAAATGGGCTACTCAATGTTCCGAAGCTGCAAACAAGGCTCGCAGAGAATTGTTCAGACTTCGCTCAGTGTTATCTTTCCGAAAACCTTCAATCTTTATTCCCTTATAGAAAGTAGTTGTGCGGCCTCACTTGCAGTACTGCGTTCAATCCTGGGCACCGTACTCAAAAAGGATATAGCATGTCTCGAATTGGTCCAGCGCCTTGCGACTAGGATGGTTGAGGGTCAGCCAGGTAAAACTTATGAGGCTAGACTCAAGGACCTCGGTTTGTTCTCACTAAAGAGACAGCGGCTGCGAGGTGACCTATTAGAAGCCTTCAAGATTCTAAATGGTCTTACGGGAGATAATATTACTGAAATCCTTAAACTTGCACCTAAAGCAGCTACAAAGGGTAATTCCATGAAACTTCTCAAGAGTAGGCCCAGGTTGCTGGCACGTGAACACTTTTTCAGCAACCGTGTGGTCAACTTCTGGAACAAGCTCCCAGATTGTAGAGTAAGCCTCCCAAATATGTTGAGCTTTAAAAGGGAATTAGACATTAAATGGTCTATCATATTTCCGCATATTGTCTAATAAAAAAACTTAAAAAAAAACAAAAAAACGTATTTTTACATTTTTATCATATCTGTCTAGGGCTGGACAACCTGACAGTAAATTAGCCCACATGCAGTCTATGACTGTGTTTCACTTTACCTCAACTAGGCTAGTGATTTCATACACCACAC
>JACCGJ010020563.1:0-47549 GCA_013407085.1 Atriophallophorus winterbourni
TATTTAGTAAATACTATTATTGTTATTGGTTTTGAAATAACATGGTTTAAATTGATCTGCTGTAGATGCAAAAAGATTTCTTTAAGAATATTTGACCCTCTTATGAATAAAAAACTAGTTTCAAATTCTTCAGTTTATCCGGTGTTTTATGTGGATTAAAGTGAAAGAATGCTCTCGCTATTCTCTCTACGTAATAAAGTACAGTTTGATGTTCCGACGGTAAGGAGAAGCGAAAAGGAGCATTAGTCTCCAAACATTCTCATCCCTCCACATTGCAGCAACCGAACATTGCTACAAAAACAACTAATTGCCTCACATGAGCTAGTAAAGTATGCTTATTAGGCCATTTAAAATACCAGAACCGAGCGAAATTGTATCCTTTACACCAAAAAAGCGAACAGCCACTTATTCGCGAAAGGAACGAATGGATGAATTTAGGGTTCAGAACATCTTGCGTTGGGTGGAATTTTTAAACTGTGTACATCAACCAGAACGGTGAAATTCGTGTGGGATTTGGGCCTCGTCTATCCTGGTAGAAGATTCGAACCTAGTTGGATGAGACACGTTTTCCGAAAAGCGCCTACCTTGTGCGCTACATAAATGGTTGCTTCAAGTTTATTCCCGGATATGATCGCTGGCCAGCAATTTTCTGAACAGCGTTTTAAAATGCCTATAACCAGTTTAAAATGGCCCTGAAACCGGAACGCACGATATGCATTAAACCTTAATGGACATCTGCTATAGTCGTGATAGATAATGTACGACAAACTGTGGTATATACATACCAGAAATTCTGCTGTTGGCTATAAAGAAAAGCCAACATATATTTCGTTTCAAAAGTTGTTACAAAAGCAAAGAGTAACTTATAGGCCTTACATGGTTCTGCTCAATAGAAGTGATCGTTAAGAAATGGAATAGATGCATAAGAGCTGGATGATGGGCGCCCGGCTTCGAATGCACAGTACAACACACTTCTTTATTACGAGATAAATTATTTACCTTATGAGATTTTACACAGACAATTCTTCCGAAATTGGTTGTGCATCCATATCAAGATAGTGGATTTTATGTACGGAAGAACCAGTAACTACATTTAAACGTTCGAGTACTATCGACTGTCTAGTGTATGGGTGAAAATGTAGAAAAATATGTACTATGATGGAACGAACTCACGATGTGTCTTTATCAAATTAAACGGCTCTATCTGAATAAATGTAACAATTTATTAGCAAAAAACTCCACTGATTATTACAGTCAACAGCAATATCAGGAAGATTCTGAATTTTCGGTCAGCCAATAGTAGGCTGAAGCCAATTAATATCTATAAACAACCAGAACAACAGCGTCATACAAGGATGATTATACCGAACGTCCAACGAAATATAATTCAATAATATAATTTAATATAATGTTGTTTGAATCGAAATACACGAAATGCTACAATCATGAAAATGCAGATAACGAATACAAAATCATGGAGTACGATACAAAATTATTGATCAGAATGTTCTTTGCACAAAAAAACGAGCCAGGTAAATAATCATCTCGGTTTCAAATCATCAAGATCTTTCTGAAAAGATACATTTTTTCATGAAATTTATAATTTTCATACTCCAATAACCATCGAAAGAGCCGAATGCACTTGTGAGTTGAATCAAGCCGTTTTTCAATTCGAATGACTTATTATCAAGGCGGTGCAATTCTCAATGCAGTTGACCTTCATCAGTGCCAACAGTTTGATGCTACTTTCGGAAAGGATTTATATCTGGTGTCCGATTAAATGATACAATCTCGCGCATTTTATATTTCTTTGCAACACGTACTTGTGTCTAGAGTATCCTGGATATATTTCGAGGAGTGAGTTATCGTCGATCTGTTTCCAACAATCAGTTATATTGCCATTGATGAATTCGCGAATGAAAATTATGTAACCTAAAGGCACAGAAAATTAGTGCCATGTGATGGAGTCAGGCTAAACAAAATGCTTGTTTTTAATTTAGCGAGTTTTTCGATTTTGTATCAGAAGAGGTCAGTTTCAGTTGCATCTTGTGCATGGACCAAGTACAACTGAAGCTGATACGGTTACTAGTTCGAAATTGGAAACACAGTATCCCAATGACCACAACTGGCTTCACGTTGTTTGCACTCATCAGATAGGGACAGTATGATCAGTATCTTCATGCCTCGCAACAGTACAGATATTGTATACAAGATGTGAACTAGTAGCCACTATTTGATCACGCGAACCCTATCCAACAGTGGATCGGAAGTTTATTTTGTTTATTCAAAATGCACTTCGTAATAGCTCGTTGTCCTATTCATCTAACGGCGAATCAACATATGCTGATTATTGAAGTTTATTTCGGACGAAAATATCTTCGTCTGGTTTCTTGATAAATGATTTTGCTCCCGCAAACGGTAGTGCGACCTTGATGAAAAATTTCTTGATTTGAAGAATATTGCCCTAGCAGCAGCAGCAGCAGCAACTACTAAGCTATTCTGCACTTAAGTAAGATTCTTGTTGAACTTGTTTGTAAGAAAATCTAGAGAATCTGCTAAAATACCTATTACTATAAAGCCTCAGTATTATTAATCTAACATTCATTTTGCTGACCCGATGTCTTATGCCTAACCTTCAATATTTCATAAACTGATCGGTTTTGATATTGTATTGAGAATAGATTCCCACAAGTTAGTTATGTTAGTTCAATAATAGGAGTCAGTCACACAAAAAGCTGTTAATCCATAACACACGGCGGTAACTAGGTTATTATTTGCAGCGACCTTGAATTAGGAATTATGGGAGAATTTGCTAATTTCAAGGTGGAAATCACATCAGTCGGGTGACATCCAAGCGATATGGTAACGGAAGCTAGATGTATTTGAAAATATTCGAGACCGATCGGGAGTCCATACTAATGAAAATAAAGTTTGCAATGAATCGGATATAGTAAGTTTTTGGTAACGTTTCGCTTCTGAACACAGAAGCTTCGTCAGACCAAGGGTGTCGGTACGAACAGTGTTCAGGTTTAAATGGCATTCTCTTGACTAATCCTGATTTCTCTAAGCAAGACAGGGGAGATCAAGGTAATTGAAACACCTCCTAATTGCTGTGTTCATCGCGAATTATTTAATAATTGCACAGGTCAGCGTCTGCTGACACACTGCTTACGTGCTGCGTATTAGGTGTGATGTTCGTTAATTCGTATCCGCTGCAAAACCGAACGCCAGATAGTTGAGATATCCGCTCCATCGCATTCGCCCCAGCCTTTGTTATTTCAACATCCTCGGTGTGAAGTCTTTCCCTATAAGATTTCACACCCCGTCTTATCACGTTCACGTTATCAAGATCTACGCTGTGTCCAGTGTCTAGCATGTGCTCAGCTAGATGTGATTGCGTCCTGTCAATCGATAACCGAATCGCTTCCCCCCCCCCGCTGGGGTTCTCAGCCAATCTTGATGATCGTGTCCTGTCCAACGCTGATCGTGTTCACATTATAAGCAGCCATTTGTTGTGTAAACCTTACTGTATTAATCAAACAAAGGCTTCTAGAAGGGGAAACATTGGGACAGCTGTTAGCTTACAAACCACGTACTACACGTTTTAGGAATAAAAACAAGCTGTTAGTCTATGTGGAATACGTGACATTATAGGATGAGTGAACTCAATGGAGAATCTATATTAGGATAAATAAAACAAATGTATAGTGCCCTATTTTCTATGAATCTTTTCCTATTTTTGAAACAAGGAGGATAATAAATTTTAGTTTGCTGTTTAACGCTAATTATGAATTTAGTAAAATCTCATTCTACTTTCATGATTCATGTATTTTGACTTCTGCAGTTATGCAGACTGGCATGCAGTGCACAATGTTTTTGTTATTCGATTTAATTTGCCAAATAGACTGAAGCATTTCATGTAAACTCATAAAAATAATCATTTCTTCGTTTAGCTCAATGAATACTCTGAAGCAAAATGCGGACACCGCTCTGCTCTGCTGTGGAAAACGTTATTTTTGATTGGTTGAACGTGGTTCGCTCTCTGCTTCTGTTAACAGCACTATTCGTTTACTTGGCGTTCAAAGTTCCGGAACCATATTACGGTGGACCTGTAAGTCATTCTGTTAGCGTTCAAATATATGTTATTACCACGTGGTTACATCGTTTAACTCGCTTCATGTTTAAACTATCATTAACAGATATTTTCTTTTGCAAAATAACAATGAATCATCTATGAACTTGTAAGCCTAATGAGTTAAGTTTGGCATGACCAACCTATCCAATCGCAATCGCAGATGAGGTAAAACCCATGCTCGTGAACATAGATACATATTTGCATGCATGTCCATAGCTCACACACCATAACCGATTTCGTGCTTTTTGCACTCAGCAGGTAGGGGCAGTAGGATCAGGATCAGCGTGCCTGGAAACAGTAGCAAAACTGATAACAAGGTATGAACTTGCGAACCCCTATTGGATAAGGTTGGCTCGACCAACATATTGATTCGCATGTGCGCCACACATGTATAGGGAGTTGAACTGGAAGTCTTCAACGAAGATTCTCATTTGCATGTTTGAATTTAAACCAAGTTTCAAATGCATATTTAAAAAGTTTCAAATGCCATATTTACAAGCTCGAATTAATCAATTTATGAAGTCGATAATTGGAGATTCGGTTACAAAAGGCTTGAAAGGGTTTTCGTTCTGTATCTTACCTTAAGAGCAATGGACAGATCATTGATGAGACGTCGCCTTATAGTTTCAAATGTTTAATATCCATTGTATTAAACAAAGTTTTGCTTGAATGCCATTGTTATATAGGGTTCGTACAATGAACCACGATGTTCAAACACAGAATCATTGACATTCATTGTTTACCACTTATCCACTGTTTCAATGCTCACGTAACCTAATGTTACTGTCTCCACCTGATGACTGCAAACAGCCAGAAACCGTTTTAGAAGATTGCCACAATAGTCAGTGAATATCACGTAATTAAAAACTCCAGATTCAATAGATTATATACTTGTTTATCAGCAAAGTCACAGGTAAGGTTTACAGATGAATTCTCCAGGACATAAACGGGTGAAAACTGCTTAGTGATGTTTTCGGAATATACAGTAAACAAACTTATTTAAGCCTTGTGCCTCAACAAGTTCGAATTGAAAGAATTCTCCGCGATCTGGAATACGGCTACGCTTGTTTACAAATAATTTATACAATGTTTCAAAGCAATTAATTTGAATCTTCAACACTAGTGATTTTGAAATAAGAAGCAACTTGATTGAAATTCCATATTATATATATTATATGGTAATTGATTCATCATTAGCTATTAAATTTCTATTATTTTGTTTAGTTGTTTATTCATTGTGTCGTGCCATCAGTGGAAATGCTGCGGTAGCTCATCGGTTAAGTCATTTCACGCTCAATTGTTCGACTCATGATTAAATTCCGGGGCGCAAGCGTTTAGAAATGAGCGGAACACAGATCTCTCGTGTAAATGTTGGCTAAAAATAATTTAACTAGATGTGACAGCCTAGCGCCCTTTCCAGTAAACAGAACTAATATCATAAAGAAAAATTATTACTGGAGAAACAAAAAAACGCACCTCTAGATAGACCTTGGTGCTATGATAACCTTATATGAAACGACTTCACGCTAAGTTGGTTGAGATAACAAAAGCTAGTAAGAATGCAGTCAATAAGATGAATATGGCTAATATCTCCCTAATTTGTCGTCCGGTTCTGCAGCGGATAAACAATAACTTGTGTGACCCATAGGGTGCGCACCGATTACGCAATCGAGCTAATCTCTCAGCAGACGACGTTTATACCAGCCACGGTGAAAACAATTAAGGGATTATACTGTAGGTATAGTTGACGGTGCGTCATTTGATGTTGATTGCGCCTGTCTATCTCAACGAGCGCAGCACCCACCATGACCTGTGCAGTTTCTTAACCAGCTTCGGATTTTGTCAGGAGAATGGAATTTATGCTTGATCTCTGTTCCTACTTACGCCCTTGGTTTGACTAAGCTTCTGAGTTACCAATAAACTGCTCTGACTGATTCATTACAAACTTTCTTTTCCATGAATATGATTCCCAATTGGTCACGAACATTTTCCACTACATTGACATCCAAAACACCTCGCACATAAACGTTAATACTCCAAACACTGATCCATATACTGTTTCCCCTTGTTCTCAGGTAACTTGCACGACGCAAAGTGAACCTAATGACGATGACGTACACCTTGTTATCCTCTTGAGAGGCAAAAAGCCCATCGAACATGCAAAATACTTATTCAAGAGTTTGTTCTATCACCAAGGTCGCTTAGACTTGACGGAACCAAAATGTGCCAGCTTTATCGATTACACTTTTCACTGTCCAAATCAGACCACGCCGATTTCTGTGCAACTCACGATGCATATTCTCGGTAACGATGAATCCATAGCAGCTTTGAAAAATCTCTGGAGTGGGTGGAAGCTAGAACAATTCGATGTACAGTATTATCAAATTGAAAATTATCTGGTAAGTCGGTATAAATCGAACGCTTCCTATTGAAAGGTAGACATTCATGATACAAGGATTCACTGATTCAAAGATTTATGGTTTAAAACGTTAACACTTTACAACACCACTTTACAACACCACTGTGTGAATGAAAATGCGAAAAATAAAAGTATATAATTGGTTGTTGTTGCAGAATATAGCCGTGTTACATGCTCATCACACTCTTGAAACAAATGCCTTTGTGATAGTCACAATTCTATAAGTGAGAATATTATTAAGCTGCACCCTACTTTGGTTAACGTCATATTGACTCAGACGTCAAAATATTTGAGTTTACAGAACAATGTGAAGATCCATCACTCAATTTGTCTCTCTGTTTCTATGAGGGAAATATATTTCGTGGCCAACGAGCCCAGACCGGTACCGCATAATCCATCGTAAGACAAAGGTAGATGTTCATTATCATTAGTAACGTTACCGGCAAGAATCTTCCAAATATTCTTCGAAACTAGCAATCTGATGGCCTGTCGATATACATTCTGGCAGTGAACCACGCTCTTTATGTTTCCACAGATTGACGGTCTTTTTCACAGAGCTCCACGCCAAGCTTTCAGTTCCCAATCGATATGTCCCAGAAACATTTTTGGAATAATAAAGATTCCTAATTTTCTTGATGGTTTTTAAAAGAAGTTGTGGCTTTATGTTTGCTACTTGAATACAAATGTTGGTCTAAAATCTAGCATTTACTTGTGAAAATATCTATATATATATTAGAGATAATGTCAAAATAAGAAACCCCATTTAATACCTTAATTCCTGTCAAAAAATGAAGAGAATTGATCAGTAATCAAACTCCGCGGTATTTGTTCGAGTGAACAAGGAATAACGTTTAGTGATTTCGAAAATGTACTGTATATTTCAAAACTTAGTTACCTAATCTTTCGGTATTTTTCTTTTCTGTCCAACAGAAGACCTATCAATATGTCCTAAACTTGCACGGCCACGGTGTCACACCTTTTCTCAAAATACTTGTTGGTAAAATTCTCCCAACAACAATTTCACGAGTATGTTTCTCATAAATTTATTTCAAATAATAATTCAATGAGCTATTATTTATTTTGCGTTGCAAAGAAGATTGTTTTTCTCTTTCAATAAATTGTAGAAATAACGATACGTAAGCATTATTTGCTTAGGGACTGTAAATTCAGTGTCGTGTAAAAATGACATTTGTTGCACTAAACCGCAAATTCAATTTAATTCAATTATTTCAATGCGGAAACGATCTAAAAAGCATATAGCTTTACATTGACCAGAGAATAATTTTGGAAATACGAACAATGTATCAGTCAAAAAACGAGATTAGGTTGCTTACTGAACACTTTAAGAACCAATTAAAACTACAAAGGGCAGAATTTGTTTTCGCTTTCAATGGAGAGTCACATACGTAGATCCGCAGTAAATATAGTTGCCCGATAAAACAACCGACGCGTTTGATCTGAGCTGTTATCCCACCTTGGGATATTTAGCGCCAATCAATGATATGAATTACACGCCTCGAACAGGCATGATGTTAGGCTGTCAAACAAACTTTTTAACCATAGTCGGGATCAATTGTATACCTGGTTATGGCAGGAAATTGGTTCAACCGAATGTTCCCCAATTTACAACCACTGCATCGTTTGAAAGACGTCTCACTTGACGCGGAGGTTTTCTAAATTGACTGGCGCGCAGCATATGTCAAAACTATCGATCAAGAAGTGTACAAGATTTTTTCCAAGTGTTTGGAAGATGTTTGACTGAATTTCATTCAATTTTCTTACATGTTGCTTCCATGAATTACAATATTATCGAGTTGTTCCCAGAGGAAACCAATTTCAACCAGATGGAATACCCTAAATTTGGTTGATAGTTTAATATTATACATCCCAGCTCATGCATACGCACGAAATGGAAGAAATTAGCTCCTAACCTGTTAAGTTGGAGTTACCTTCAAGCGGTGGTAACGCATATGCTGTGTTTGATGATAAGTAAAATGGTTGGAGCGCTCTATGCGAGGTCAACTTGAACCAAAAAAGGCTAGGACTGAAATAGACTATTGAATTTGCCCCAGATGATGCAGGTGTCAGCTCATGTAGAGGTTTCGGATAAATGATGGAACAGCAAATGTTACAACTGATTAAGCACGAACGAAAGAAGTCTGGTGTCAAGAGTATCACTGGGTCGTTCACAGTTTCGTTATGATGTGTATAAACAAGTGAGATTAAATGGGTTGATCGCAATAGCCATACAACTTCACACCACTTTATCATTCAAGGCTATGGACATAGGGGGTCTAGCGGTCGGACAAGGAAAACGTTATAACGATTTTAAAGTTTTGAATCAAAAATCCTTATTTGCATTTTTTCCATCACACACAACTCGCAACGGATTTGTGCTGTTTGCACCGAGTAGATAGGGACAGCACGTGCCTTGAAAAAGTGGACAAGCAGTAAACAATGTTTCAACTGATAGACAGGATCTTGTTGTGTGTAATGAAAATGCATACAAAAATCATTTATTTAACCTCGTCCACATATGTATTTTGGCACATGTGATTGAAGCGGATGGTTGGACCAGCCTTATCCGACGGTGGTTTTGTAAATAAATGTTTGCTAAAAATTTCTCCACCGTATTTGTATAGCGACATGGATGAAATGGTCGATCGCGCCAGGTTTAAGCAACAGCGATTTTCTCACTTGTTTTCAAAATCTGAACCTGATTATTAATACCTGTACACTTTAGAGAGTTTAACCAATTTGTGATGATTTGTTGTATGTCAATTAATAACAGATTTCAGCCAGCCTAAAAGTCGTCTACACATGCAAGTAAAAAGGATTTTTATGCTGCACTTTGTGTATCCAAATACAACAAGTATCGGTCAAACGGTGTATCGTAAAAGTAGAGTTATCTGTCAAACGTTAATGGCTTTCTGACCAATCAATCTTGTATGCGGATCAATGCCGATAGTAGTGTATAAGTGAAATGGATGTGAACAACAACATATATAGTTGTCTAGCGATTGATGAGATAAAATATCTATTAAGATATGTACAAAATATAAGAGAATTTATTCGCTTTTTACTTTATTTTGACTTTTTTTTCTCTAAAAAGGCTCTTTTTGTGGATACGGACACATTATTCAATGCTAATATAAGAGAAATCTGGGATCTTTTCAAGGAATTTCGTGGGTGTCAGGTAATTTATTCTATTTTACTTTTGTTGGTAATATATGAAAAGATATAGGATTAAAGTTAAAATGCGCTACGCAGCAATGTTCACATATAAATAATATGTCAGAATTAATCTTAATAACAACAGGTGGTCTATTTAACCGTGCCTCCGAATGAAGTAATTTTATACCAAAATGTGCTTTGTCGTTGAAAAATAATTTCAACGGCAAATTTTATGCAGGTTTTTGATAATTAGTAATGTTCATAAATGTAAGAATATAAGTAAAACGATTTGGAACTCAAAAAACTATAACGGTTGAGTTGTACGTAGGCGAACCATATTGAATTACACGAAGAAAAATTCCAATATGGATATCAGTAATCACATAATTTTGAACATATTCACTACAGTAAAAAAACACCCGAATTTGCACGCATTTCCGTCGCAAACAAACCCCACAAACGATTTCGTGTTGTTTACACTCATCAGCTAGAGAGAGTAAGATCAAGATCCGCAAGCGCTTGAAACAGTGGAGGAATGTTAAACAAGTAGCGCTTGTATGCCACTGTTTGATAAGGCTGGTACGACCAACCTGTTTAATCACGTGTGTCCAAACAGATGTTTAATGGGGTTAAACTCATAAGCATGAAACAAAATATTCATTTGCACGTTTTTCCATCACACACACCCCACGACCGGTTTCGTGTTGTTTGCACTCATCAGGTAGAGACAGTAAGATCAGGATCCGCATGAGCTTGAATGGCTCTACATTATCATATAATTTATGCATAAAGATTCAACAAACCGTACTTTCGTGTTTGTATCCATGTGGCTCTAAGGAAGAATAAAAGTAAAGTAAAAGGAACTAGCTTATGAAACGACACAATTTTTGTATGTTCAATGTACATACACATTTCATACATGTCCGAGTGATGTCGTGCTGTAAGTGTCTCTTAATGCAGTCACCAAAATATTAGTTTTTATCAAATCTGATTTTTGATAAATTTATTGAAAAACTGGCTTTAAAATATTCCTATCATTCCAACACATTCTGCTCTCGTTTGGTACGCGTTTGAGACGGCTGAGCCATGCGGCGCGCCAGTTGTCAACAAACTTCGGAAGTGAGGTGACGCTTGTAAAATAATTCAGACACTTAAGGGTTAAGCAGTTTGAGTTCTTAACCAGGACTTGGTTCGTGACTCTGTGTTCAATGAGATGCTTTGTTGAGCGATCCCTTTTTAAAAATGGCTTCCAATTCTATCAGTGTTTAAATGCTTGCGTAACTTAGTATGTGTCAACCTTTGTTAGCACAACAGTTAAATAAGTCCCATAGCACTGTCGCATTTCGTAAAACTAGATTGGTTCACAGTTCAGTCCAAAACCGTATGATGGACATTTACCGTTATTAACTGAAGTGAATATTGGTTTATTGTATGGTAGTGAAAAATTGGAGCATTAAAGCAAGGCACAGACATGTTGAATGGATTAGATATTCTGATGGTAGGAAAAGAGAGAAATCAACCAGTGTTTCTGACAATAAGTTTATTAGGTCGATCTGGATCATGTAAAATTATTAATTTTATAAGAATCGTTCACATACACCGCGTCACACTCGTACCTGCTCCGGGCTTTCAATAGATTTCCTTTTTCTTATCCAAACATCTCAGGTCATTCAAAGGTATACTTCTATGTCACTGCTGAATAAGTTTCTTACAAAGAACAACGATGTTCAAATGCAGAATCACAAAGTGATTATTGGTCAAGCACACAAGGCGCTTATAAACGATGAGGAGATGGGGATGTAAGCACCACAATATATCTCAGGTCATTGTATAATATTTTACAGCTGGCCAACCTCCGGCGTTTAATCACAGCTTTCGGGTCACCGTGTGATTTTCGGGCACATAGTTCATTTCTCGCTTTGTCATGAGCGTTCTGAAGCTGGTTTATAGACCGTAATCACTTAGCGCCTAAGCTAGAGTAGATATTTGTGTAAAATTGGGAAACGGTCCTGTTACGAAATGATTTACTCTGTGAGAAATTTGAAAGTGAAGTTGAATTTCGGGCAGATCGATGAGAGAAAAAATAAAGTAATAAATGTTATAGAAAGTGTTGAAATTAATGATTTGTTCAGCATTTTACCAACACAAACCAATTACTAAATATTCTAAATCGAATTCATTTCTGCTTCGTTCGTTTACAGGCAATCGGTATGGCTTGGGAACATTATCCAATTTCATGCACACCATTATTTAACAATCCCATACCGGTAACCAATCACAATGATCAACGTATTTCTTTTGAGTTTCATTTATATTTTTAAATGGTTTTAGATACCTTCGTCATAAACATAAAAGCGACATTGACGCATCCATTAAAATGCAAGCTTATTTTGTTCTGGTGCTTATGTGCTGAAATGGCAACAATTTGATCCTAATAATAGCGTCTAAATGTATCTGTTGGCAGATATCAAGATATTTGAATCGAGTTTACGTTTCACTACAGACTGTACTAAGTTTTAAACGGATTTGATCTCGTTTAATATTGGGCTTCTGAGATGGATATGTCAGTTAGCGTTGGCAGCACCTTATCTAGAAAAATAGACGTCACGAGTGGAGTTCCGCAAGGCTCGATGCTTGGACCTCTTCTATTCTTAGTGTTTATGAACGAGATAGTAGAGAATATTGGATGCAACTTGATACTTTTCGCCGATCATGTTAAAATATGGAAACGTGTCGGGTCTGTTAATGACTGTATGGTATTACAACGGGTGTGCATTGAGTGTGCATGAAATTTAGTGCGAAGAAAATCATTTAGTATTGTCATGCGCAGACCGCTTAATAAACGTCTGTAATTTAACGAATTCTATACAATTACAAGCAATTGCTAAAGGCTTCCAAATGTTAGGTGCTTATCTAGCTAACACTTATCCTGTACTTTACACAATTTGGATCACCTGGAGCAGATGGCAAAAATAATTCCAGTATGAAATGAACAGCGGTTAAGTAACATACAACTTCGAGTATCAAGTATGAAACAATACCTTCATCACGAAGGTGTTTGTGAAAGTGATTTTGATATTGGTATTACGACTGCAAATACCCTTTAAGCAATCACCGACTTACCTTTTAGGGCATTATTTTCAACGATATATTAAATTTGTGTTAGTACGACTGTTCCTGTCAAAATTGAACGGATAGCATGTCGATAAAGTAAAAACAGCTCAAGTTGACCCGGTAGTGCATATCTCTGGGAAAGATGTGAGAGAGGTTGTTATTCTCAAATCCTATTGTTCAGCCAAGTGAAATGTCGCAGAATACAACTTCATTATCTTCAAAAGCCTGAACAACAAAACCAATCAAATCGTTTTTGAATTATAATGACGAGAAATACCCGAAAAACAAGGGATGCATGAACAATACGATGTCGATGGTTTTGGTGTGCCAGCGAAAGTGATGTGAGCACAACATTATCATCACCATTCATCATTTGCGTCATCATTCGCTTTACCCGAAATCTCTTTACAATTAAAATTGTACAAATAGTTATGTCCAAATCTCTATAGTTATTCCAGCATCATTTTTGTTTTCATATCTTAGAGCAAATGAATGCTCCACGACAGGCGCGAAACCGTTATAACTGAATTCTTCATATTCATATGTTCGTAATTATGGGCTTATTCACTTTTGAAACACTTTAAAGTTGACCAATGTTCATAAAATTCAACAGTCTCCAAATGTTTGCCTCGACTTACCACTGAATTCCTGCTTCAGTGCTTACCAAACCGGTCACCATATTCCCCGATAACTGATCCCGGATAAAACTAATCGGAGGGCGTAAAGTTTGCCTACGTATACGGGGAGCACTTTTGAAGACATATTCATGAAATCCTAGATACACAGCGTTAAACTAACACATTTGTTTATCATCACAAACAGTTTTTGCAAAAATGAACACTCAACATCGTTCCGCGATTTTAAACTGATTCCAAATGAAATTTTCCATATATTAAACAAAATTCTTTAATGCCTAATCATTGTTTGTTGAAATTTATATCACTAGTCTATTTCTCCTTTTTAATCCCAAATCGTCAACCATATAGCCTTACGGAATAAACACTGGAGTCATGCTGATGAAGTTGGATATTTTGAGAGAGATTTCATTTGAATATCGTTTCAACCGTATGTTGAACGAGAGTTTGAGAATTACGGGCTATGTAAATTTAGGCGAGCAGGTAAGATCCCGTGTCTGTTTCAAAATACTTGGCAACATTTGGTAAATTTGCTAGGTTAAATTTCACATACTAATGCATGTTTCAAGTTATTTAAAACCATTTTTATTGGCGGTGCACAAGTTTTCACCGAGTAAGATTTGACATATGTATTCTGATATAGCCTGTGATTTGTTTCGAAAAACTTTTTAAAACCTAGAAACACAGATGTGCTAGTATGAACCTGTGTGCACTTGGCCAATTTGCTTGTGATATTGACATCTCTGTTGGTGATATTGGTCTTACCTGGAGCACATGAGCTGTATGTGCTGAGACGGTGACATCAAACTGAATGACCCTAGTTGCTTAATTTTAATTTCACATTTTACACATGTGCTGTTCTGTTCAAATTAAATTTAATGGTTTATGCAAAGTTATACTTTAATTCTACCATCAAATAGGGTACTTACATAGAACCACTATGATCAACTACAGAATTACAAAGTGATTCCTTGCTTGCATGTTGCACATTACAAAGCTAATGCATCGAAATGTGTTAATTTGTCGATTTAAAAAAATCAGAGTTAATTGTGCTGCGTTTTCAACAGCATTGCACCTTAGCGTGTGATGCACGAATTGCATTATGATGGCGGTATTGCAGACTAAATTTTAATTATTAAAATCAAATGTTGTGAATAATTGACATGAAGACACTCTCCATTCTACATACCCCAACCGCGTATTGATTGCCATTGTGTGATGTGCATGATATGATTGTTTGTAATTTCCTAAGATCCAAAGATTCAAGGAGTTATTGTTAAAACTGTGAAATCTTCACATCATCACATGATAGGGATTTGTAGTTTGAAATGTAAAAAAGTGATAGAGTATTTCAAATGTTTGGCTCACCGATAATTTTTGTTTGTGTATGTAACACATACTTCGCTTTAAATATCGCCAGACAAGCAGATTCCACCGCATGTTGAGGTTTGAAATTCCAGAAAAATATAGCACTACGACCAAAACATTGCGCACACTTTCAATGCGGGCACATGAGACGTAAATGGATAAGGTTTGTCCAAGTGTCAATTGCTCAACACACGGGAAACAAGTGTCTTAGTTGGTATCCTTTGGTAAATACAACTCCATTGTTAAGAATAATATCGCGACTAGCTTAACTTCCGTTCGACGAAACGTTAATGGCGAACAGTAATAAATTTAAAACACACATATGCAGAAGAACAACATTATTGAGCCATACATTTTGATATAATTTTGTTCTACTATTATCATTCACAACGTAATATTGTGGTTATCTTGGAAAGCGTTAACATTTCACATAAATTGTTGAATTATTGAAAGATTGGTTACTGTAAAACATCTAAAGACTTTCAAGCGGTTGAATTATATGCCCAAAATTAGGCAATAAGGGGCAGCAACGTTACTTGAATTATGGAAACTAATTACCGCGTGTTACCATTATAACTGAATTAGGCATATTTTGCCAAGGACACTTAAGCTTGTTGTACTCCAAATAGGATTCCAAGGCCAATCGATAGTGGTTGCTAGGTAACCATTTTCTCGTTACTGAAGCTGAGTCAATTTATATTCAACATGGGACTTTGTAGATTCAATGTTTAATTTAAAACTCTCAACGGATCCATTGATGTTATTTAATGATGTTCGTTTTTCTACCTATATCTCACGGTACCACGAATACCAGGGCGTGATGAACGACGTGGTTAGGATGTGGCCCGAAATATATTTCAAGTTACCGTGCGCATGGAATATGCAATTGTATTTTGAGACCGGTGAGAAATGTTGCCCGGCAACTTGGCCCATTCGAAATCCACTTGAGACGAATTGCTACCCGTTTTCTCAAGATGTTGTGAAGTTGGTTCACCACAACATTAGACCGAAACCCGATGGAAGTGGATCCATGCGTTGGCGATATCCTAGGAATTACACTGGGCACCTGACAGGTATGGATTATGCCATTGGTGTATTAATCAAATGGAATTCCAATCTTTGTGATTTTCATTCCACTATCTATGAGCCTCATTTATTTTGTATCAGAACAAAGAGACTGTAATTTCATGAAACATAGCGGTGCATTTGATATGAGTTCACCAAATGGACCGGTTAAACGGTGTCATTCCGAATTTCAGAAGAATGTCTGTTTCCTTTTCCGTTTAAGTATGTTCGGGACGAAGGTTCGGAGTGTGTGGTTGCACAAGGGTGGGGTCCGAAACACGGATCTTTTGAAAAGTAGGCACGCTAGCGCCAACACCACCGTTTTCTCGTGACGTTTTCGTTGGCCTGCTTTGGCTGATTTCGACCATGGATATGCATCACGAGCGCAATACGGTTTCACGCTTCACAGCGTTTGAATGAACTAAACAGCATAATCCGAGAGGAACAATCTCTCCCACAGCACGTACAGCGGTAGGCAGTACTCGACTGGTCGGCAGCCGATGCAAGTAAATTTGCCAATACAATGCTAATGCTCATGTTCGCAAAATTGATACTTGAAAAATGCAGAACTCATATCCAGATTTTAGAATCATTTATTTCAGTTGATAATTTCCAAACGCATATTTTAATAATTATATTGGGCGCCAAATATCAATCTAATCACGTTCCTCTGATTACGCTTGATTTCTTTTGATAATGTCGTTAAGTAGCTTATACACAATGTCTCAAATGTGAGTCTTGAAGATCAAGTTCTTCGCAACTCGCGGGATCATTACCAAGAGCTTTCATATATAATTTTTCTATTGTCTTTGTACCGCAAGTGAGGTCTGTCCAATGGTGGACTTCCTGATTTCAACTCACCATAATGTAGATCTTTCGGAATACGACCATTTTCCATTCTGTAAACATGACTAAGCCACCTTAGGCGGAGCTTTCTTAATAGGGTGAACATGCTCTGTAGACCAGGTTTTGATAGCACTTTAGCATTAGTAACTTTGTTCATTCACGATATATTCAAGTTACGACGGATGCTTCGTATATTGGATGCATTCAGCTTCCGTTCGTGTTTTGCACGTGTGGTCCATGTTTTACTGCTGTACAGTAAAACATTTTTACGCTCGCGCTTTATACCATAATCGTTGTCTTTAGGTTTAACTTGTGGTTACCACAAACACGGGAATTCCATCCGGGCTAAAATGACAGCTGCACTGCTAATTACTTTATCATTTTCCGTGTATTGCGAGCGGTTATCCGCACTGGTTGAACCAAGATATGTGAAATGATGCACTGATTCGAGCTGTCAGTTACCAACATTGATGATTGGAGGCGATACATTCCCTTAACCAATGACTTTGGTATTTCGTTACTTCGTTCCACTCAGACATGAAGGGTTCAGTCCATTTTAACGGTATCAGTTCAGTAGCCTATGAAATTCACCTAGGCTTCAAACTAGCTTTTCATCTTTCTCCCCCACTTTTCGATATATTCTTTGCTCTGCTTCTGAACCACGCATTTAGGACGAGAACAAGAATGGGATTAAGTTTAAATAAAATACACCCAAATTGTTCAGATTGTGTATTAATAATCTCCACACTGTCTCACATTTATCTAAAAAGCAATTGGTCATATTTTAGTTCTAGAACTCCGAGAACGTTTCGCAGATGCCTACATATTTTTCCAAAATATCCCTGAATATTGTTTCAAATGACATACGAATTGCTCAAACAATGGAAGCACAATTCAGTTTACGTGCTCTTGTCAAACAATACCGATAGTTTTTCGAAGCTTGTGAGACAATTTTGTATTGTTTCATAATTTTTTTACTTTTATGAATGATAGAAAATTTTTCAAACTGCTTAGTTTTTCTGGTTTTTCTTCCAGTTCCTGAGTAATCCTAAATAAACAATAATTTTTCGTTGATCAAATTATCCCTGGGAGAAGGGCTCATTATATTTTATTTGTTTTCTGGTCGAAAACTCCCACTAGCATATCTAGGATCATTCCATTACCGTATCTTGCACCTGAAAATCCTTCAATTATCTCGTGGGTTCGTTGGTGCACTGGTTCTATCTGAGCGATTTAGTCGCACTCCAGATTGTGCATTCCATGTACCGTTAGTATGGTATGAAAGCACAAGCCTGATCCAGGCAAAGTGTCCCACAGTCTGAGACTGCACGTGGGCTAAGATACTGTAAGGTTGCCCAGGCCTAGACAGATATGAGGGGGAAATAGAAATTGAAATGGTAAATCTTATCATCCTGTAGCAGAAGAATAAGATGCATAAAGTTTCATGTGAAAATTTTGGAAATTGCAGCTTCAAACTAATGTTAAAAAATACAACTAATTCTCTACTTATTACTAAGAAAATATCAGCAGTATATGTACACAGTATACCAACGGAATGCACTTTACTAAGCAGTTCATTTAGACAACGTAATTTTGAGGGAAATGGGATAAATGACCTCCGATCTGAAGACGGTAAGGAAAACAGTATGATGTACTATGATCAAGAATTTTATGAAGCTTGACTTTCACGAAGCACGTGAGAATTATTCAAGGTTTTGAACGATGTAAAAAGCAACAAGCTTAACCATAACAAGACGATGTTAAAAATTGAAATGTAAGTGTGTGAAACAATATAAGTAATAAGAGTGAGCAGTATATAAGAGTTCAGGAAACGAATAATTCAATAGAAATTCGTCGAATTTTGTTTTAAAGTAATGCAAGTTTGTGGAGTGAGCAACGGTAGAAGTTAATCTGTTCCAAGTAAAACAAGTCACGGACAAAAGAAAAAAATTCAACAGTTCAGGTAGAACTGGGATACAACCAGCACATATTCATGGGTCCTATAATTTCTCGAATCCCTTCGCGTGAATAAATCCGGTAAGGAATTTTATGGCGTATGGAATATTTTGTAAATAAGGTATGGTCTCTGATTCATCGATAGAAAAGTCTAACAGATTCAGTTGAGCTATCCTTCATTTATAAGGCTTGTTTCGAATGCTGAGAACTAGTTTTATTGAGCTGTGACAGAATCGCTGCATAAGTTCTACATCCTTCTTAAGCCACAGAGACCATAACGTCATGCTTTATTCCATAACAGGTCTGAAATATGTATTCATGATCCTTTGGAATATCTTGGGCGAAAATTTCCCAAATCCCCGTATGAGTTGACTTAGGACACGTGTTGCTTTGTTAAAGGCAGTGTTAGTTTGAGTTGAGGTTTTTAAACTGGAGCATATCTAGACAACTAACATCGTTTTCTTCACTGCAATTTTAAAGGATATGTGAACTTATCTGGTATGTAAACTCTACTCGATTCTCCACATTTTTTAGTTTGCATTTATTGAAGTTAAACGGCAGTTTGTTCTTCAACAAACAACTGTGAAACGCATCAAGATCTTTTTATGAAATCAAACAGTCTTCTGGGCTATGGATGCAACGTTATATCTTCGTCGGCAAATAACGAAATTTTACATCGAACAATTTCCGGTACTTATTTGACATAATCAAGAAAGAGGATGAGGCCAAGGACTGAACCTTGGGAACTCTGCTTGTTGTTGCGATTGGTTTTGATAGTGCACCATCAACACGTACCTGTGTAGTGCGATTTGTTATATAGTCATTTAGCCGATTCAACATCTTTCCTGTGATACCAAACCGTTCAAGCTTCTGCAGTAGTAGGCTATGTTTAATACGATCAAATTCTTTGGAGATTTTCAGGTAGCAGTCGAGTATTGCTTGCCCTTAATCTACCGTTTGTTTCCAGTCGTCCAGCGTTTCCAGTAAAATAGATAAACAGGAATAATTCTGTCTAAATCCATGATGTTTCGTCGAAAACAACTGATTATTTTCGAAATGATTCAGTATATCGTCAACAATGAGTCGATTCAGTAATTCGGAGATCACAGGTAACAGAATAACGGGTCGGCAATTAGAAACAGCGGAGCGATTTCCACTTTTGTAAATAAGAGAAACTATTCCGCGCTTCGAATCTATAGGAAACACTACATTTGCCAGTGTTTCTTTGAATATGTATTTGTGTAATTTGTATAACAAATTAAAACATTACTTCAATATTAGCGGGGTTATTCTGTCGGCCCCAGGAGACTTTCCGAATTTTAGATTAAATAATGCTTGAATGAAGCGTTTCGACGTGACATTTATTTCATTAATGGAACCGTGGTTGAAATGTAAATACAGATGAATTAAACGTGGCTAAAGCTTCAGCAGTTTCTGATGCAGTTGTTGTTGGTCCAGCTGACGTGTTCACGGACGCAGCTCTAGGTTCCACCTTAGCCTAATGGTCCACCATACGATAAATTATTTTGGGGTTGAGCTCCGTCATACAAGATATCTGTTCTTTGAAGTACTACATGTCTTGAATGACAAATTTGTTTAATCTGTTCCGCAGTAAATGGAATGTTTATCATGTCTCTTATATTGCGTTTTGCCGATGGTATCGCCAAGCATTGAGCATAAAAATTATAAGTCGTTAGCAATGGGAAATATGTTGCTTCAATATTTTTCTTCATTTGAACATGAGCTTGTGAGTGAAACGATCCCGATGCCACGTTTCTTTAGATTCCAAATATGTTTAAGCCTCGACCTTCCCCATCTTTTATGATTTTATATTTTCTATGGTTCTATGGCAGTTAAGCACTCGGAACATGCTACCGCGATACACTCGTTGCGCCTTTGCTTCTGTGGAATTGACTATCACAGGATATTGTGAACCCTCCTACGATGCGTGATTTCAGATCGAAACCGGATGCTTATATCAAAGAGCACTCTACTATCGGCCCTGTATATTTACCTCATATGAACCCACACAAATCGAACACCTCAATTGAATTTTGATTGCATCCTCCGTATTTTTATAGCTGTCATCTTATTGTAAATGTTAAGCAGTTGCTTTTTTTCACACTAAAATCTTGATTATTGATACTTGATTCACCAGACCAAGGGCGATAATTACGACAGGGAACATGTGGTTTTGTCTTTCTGTTGTTGTTGTTCCCTAACTTGAATATAACCCTTGGTTTGACGAACTTTCTGCGTCAGAAGTGAAACATTGCCCAAACACTGTTCTAAGAGATTGCAATTATTTCCAAATATTTCCAATAAAATACACGATCATTCCCAGCATATTCCAATGAACAAATCCAGCACTGCTTTCAGGATTTAATGACAAGCATATCTCTTCTGACCTGTTTTGTAATTTTATCAAAAGCATCAGATTACGGATTCAAAGACTCGTTTATGGATACTGCGCCTCCAATAACTACGTTGTATGTGTATTTAAAAGTGAAAGTTGACGACAACTGTGGACGCGCAGACAGGTATCTTGATTAGAAGAAGGGAGATAGAATGCTTATTTGAAGCACCACTTTGTCAGTGTGGAGCAAAGAACACCGAAGCATAATAGTTCAGCTTATTGAGATCTGTCGGGCAAATATACACATATCCATTTCATTATTTTAGTTTGTATGACCCGCATTTTGAGTAGGACCTCGATTTGGACACGATCGACATATTTGAAAGAGTTTTTATAATCTAGAAAACAGACATTAACGGCAAATGACCTAAAGTAGAGCTAATTCTAATTTCTGTGAATTAATCATAAAACGGCGTCAAATGTAGAGCGTTGCTTCGTGGACTAAAATTAATGCTCATCCTCGAAGAATTGTGCCTCTTGAAAGGGATCAAGAATTAAGTTCTCCATGATGTCTAATACCTGAGAGGAGCGTGCTACAGGGTGGAACGTTCTTAGGGACCAATTTAATTCTGGCAATTTTCGAACAATTTGCATAGGTGCAACCTGAAATAAAAGTTTGAAGGTGGCAATTCATGGCGCGCTGACCGTACGTATCATTGTAGTTATCCTGTATTGCCCGGATCTTTGTTTACCATTAACCAACAGAGCTTCCGCCGCGCAACATTTTTGTACAGAAAATAATGTCATCTAATATTTAACACGTGAATGTGAATGTGAATATATGATTGTTTAGCCATCGTTTAAGAATGACAGCGAAATCAATGATGAAACGATAATAATAATAATAATAATAATAATAATAATAATAATAATAATAATAATAATAATAATAATAATAATAATAATAATAATAATAATAATAATAATAATAATAATAATAATAATAATAATAATAATAATAATAATAATAATAAGAATAATAATAATAATAATAATAATAATAATAATAATAATAATAATAATAATAATAATAATAATTAATAATAATAATAATATTAATACTAATAATAATAACTATTATTATTATTATTATTATTATTATTATTAATAAATATTTTTTTTAGAAAATTTTCATTAACATTTGGTGTTTACATTTTCTGAGTTGGTGCATGTGATATTTAGATTCTCAAAACATTGTTAAACTAAGCAGCTTAACTGAGGTCATCAACTCCATGATTGCCCGGGCAATGAATTTAACATCCCTCAACGAAAAGGATTCGGTTGTGTTATTAAACAACACTTAAACGATGTTGAGACACCGCAACTCTGTCTGCCGGAAACAATAACAGAAATTGTCTTTTTTAATGATAACTTTCGCGAGGTTCTCACACCGGACAATTCCCCGTAAGTGGCACCTACGATGGAATATGCAGTTCAACCTTAGTTGCCCTGGCTAAATAAAGATGTTGTAACGTTGTAAAGAATGTACCATCGAACTGCTTAACCTCTCGCTGGACTGAATCGGAAACATTATCATGAGCGAAGCACAAACCCAAAATTATTCCATCATCCATGTCGTCGTCTCCCAGGGGATTTGATTTTAGCTTACAATATTATAACTACCGCAAATAATCTGTTTGCAATGCTTATTTAATGTCCTGAACTACCATAAGTCAAGCTCTCAAACATTGAATTTGGCTGTCCGTCACTCACAACTCAACCATGAACCAGACTTTTTGATATGCGAGTTTGTTTTACGTGGAACAACCTACCTGGATATGTTGTGAACATCATGCCTTTTGGTACTTAATCCGTGTATCGAAAAAAACTGTGAATCCTGATACCATTGATCTACAAATCTCATCCCACCAATCGAAAACATTTTCCACCTTTGTATTTTTATCCGATTCTTGAGCTGCTCATTAAGCAACCAAATCCCGCTCTCGCGTGGTTCCATATTATTTTGTTGTTTTCTGTAAAGCTCTATGCATTTTAGACCATTAACATTGAATTGAATGAATCTACACAGCTCACTCCACTATGCAACAGATAACAAATTTTGACCTTTGGAATTTTACCTGATTCTTGCACTGTTTTGAAAGCAACCCGATCTAGTTTTGCCTGTTACGTTGTTCGTATTTCCCATGTTATTCAGTGGTTTCTGTAAAGCTATATGCTTCTGGAATAATTAAAATTAAATGGAATGGAACTAAACCCAAGTCTAGTCAATGTATTTAGAACTCTACAAAATTTTCAAATCACGAAATCATTAGTCACCAACCAGTTAATTCACAAGTAATTTCTCGACTTATCCGTTAGTGAATTATCAGGTCTTTAATAGTATTTACAACCTTAACATTGGGATTATCCTATTCGTGTTATTCTGTTCACAAACATTGCTCACAGTTATTTGCCGTTCGTAGGATTGTGCAATTTTGGGTGTTAGTCAATCGTCGCACGGTGATTTGTCAACATTCACACGATCTTTCCATTTGGATATTCACCCACACCAATTTCAAGTAGGATTTACATAAGTCTATCGTCTGCATTGAGCTATAATGCAGGGAATAATGTGCTATACAAAATGTTACAGAAGGAGTGACCGTTTTCCTTAGTATGTGTTGAGATTCAAGCTTCAAGATAAATGGATAAAATCCAATAGCCTCGCAATACCATATTCCATTCAATTCAATTTAATGGACTGAAAAGTAGACTACATAATGATATGAGAATTACGAATAACATAAGTAGTGAAACGGGATTTGTTTGCTTACTGAGCAGTTCAGGAATCAGGTAATATCCATAGGGCAGAAACTGTTACGATCGGTTGGAGTATAGTTTACTTTGATGCATGGGTGTAAAGTTCAAAATTGTAATGGTGTAGAATATATAGTTTCAATGTTTGGATTGGTCGACATAAATTTTTGACAAGTTCAATTTGAATATGTTATATGTAAACATTCTAATGAATCGTAATTTAAAATTTCGATTTAAGTGGTTGTTGTACGAACGCAATACACATTTGCACTCAAAAAAAAACATTGTTGTCTGTATACCACTGTTTCAAGGCTCACTGAACATCATCTAACGGTCATCGCCTAATGATAGCGAGCAAACATAAACTGGCTGTGGAGTGTTAGTGGTGGATGTGATCGCCACAAATCTTTGAAGCCTGATAATGTTGAATCTTTAATCTTTTTATTTGATCAGCACAAACGGTCGGCATACACCCAGATAATTCTCGCTTATGCGCATACTGCATGATGAATGCGGGTATGTGAATGAACAGGTCAATTGACCAGAGAAAAATCAATTGCAACCATAAACTGGTGGTTAATTAGAATTCAGGTCATCCTGCTAGTCAACCGGGGTATCGGCTGCTCACAACAATAAGTCTGGAAGCAATTGTTCAGAACTCATAAATTCGTATGGTAGAAAAGCGTTTGAGCTATATGGAGCATAAACACATAACCTTCCGAGATTTAATATGGACAGTCACTTAGCGCATGGTTTGTCACGAATCCATCCTTCCAAGTGAAATAAACAACTGACTCCGAGCGTATGATTTCATCGGGCAAGACGTTCCTAGGTTAACCGATCGAAAATTACGGTGAATCTCCAATTAAGAATGTGAGATGCTCAAAGCCGTTAATGTCTGCAACCCTGGTAGACAGCCTTTGATTGAATATTTCATAATAAGAAGCACATATGTATTAATATAAGGTGCAAGGTTTCATACGCCACTTGGACGTGTCTTTCAGTAAGATAGTCCATTATCTAATTCAGAAACATTTACGATATTCCTTAGACTTCCAGCATTAGAAATACTTACATGTAACCAGCGATAGTGTGCATCATACTAGTTTGGGCAACTTGGCTGTCAAAAAACATTGGATTGCAAGCTAAAATTGACAACGGAGCGACGAAGATAGTTGATGATAATCAGCACATCCCATACCAATTGCGAATGGCCCTGCTGGGATTGACTGTTTGTACGCCAAGGAGAGTAACGATCGACATGATCCTTACATAGAAAATACTGCGGATCGAAAATCACCCTCTCCGCGATTTTATAAATGTCAGTTTCCCTTTAAAATACAGTGAGTAATTCAAGTTGTCTCGTTATACCGCACTCGGAAGATAAATGTAGGCGTCATTCCTTTACTGCGCGTATGTGCTTTCTGCAGAATTCACTATCACAAGATATTTGAACTAAGCCACGATCCATGTATTCCAATCAAAAGTGGATGTTTACATTAAAGTGCACTCCACCATCGACCCTGCATATTGACTTCATATGAACCCACACTAAGCAAACACCTCAATGGAATTTTGATTGCATCCTCTATATTTATGAACGCTTTAATCCAATGAGACATGTAAGGCAATTGCTTTTTTAAAAACAATAAGTTTGTGTTTCTTTAGGCAATTTCATTAAAAGATCAGAATTAACTCGATCGAAAGCTTTGCAAATATCGATGTAGAAAACATGTACTACGTCAGCTTGCCTTTCACTGCTATGCATCATAACAAGCTTTTCTCGTCACTCCACTTGATAACATACAAGACCAAGTAAAATTCCTAAGAATATGCTTAGTGCAAGACTGCCATCGATTCAAGGATTCATGGATTTATGGTTAAAAATTTAATACTTTAAAACACCGCAGGATGACGATATGCATGAAAATGTGAAAAATATAATAGTATAATATGAATAGAGAATCTCAAATTTAAGGCACATGAATAATGTCTTTTTGCATGTGCAAGTCCAATTTCGCTTCAAAAATTGCCATGCAAGGAGAGTTCCCCACAAGTTATGGTTGGGAATTCCAAATAAAAATGTCGCCGAAAATCAATACGAGAACTTGAAATGTGAAGGGATAAGTTGTGTTCGCGTGTCAATTTCTAATCACAAACATCAATCAAGTGTCATGATGGATATTCTTCGGTAGACACAATAACATTTCGTCGTATCCTTTTTTGGGTAAAGACAAGTAGACACAAACGCCACCATCTTTCGTTGTACGGAACATTGCGAAGACCCATCACTAAATTTGTTTCTCTGTGATAGATTTTATCAATGAGAGCAATATATTTTCGCATCCAAGGAGCCCAGACATATACCATACAATTCATTGTAGGGCGAAGGTAGACGTTTATTATCCCTGGCAACATAACCAGGGGAAACTTCCGAATATTCTTCGAAAGTTACCTAGCAATCTATTGGCCTGTCGAAATATATTTTTCAGTAAACCGTGCTATTCAAGTTTTCACTATTCCATACTCCAAGTTTTTTTTCCAATAAGCTCCATGTAAAATCTTCATTTCCCAATCGATATGTATAAGGAACATTCTTGCCAAGGTGGAACATCTTAATTTTCCGTATGTTGAATGTCATATCATTCATGGCCGCAAAGTTTGACACATTGATCAACTCCATTTGCAGTTACTCACAATCATCTGTAGAATTTATTGAAGTCCAAATTTTCATGCCATCAGTGAACAGGACCATCTTTGACTCCGTTTACTTTAATAGGGAGATGTTGCTACAAAATTGACGACCGGACTATACAACTGGTCTTACGAGGAGAGGGTTACAACACTAAACCTATTTGACTTTTCTTACAGCAGTATCAGTGTTGAATTCTCAGTTGTCAACTGCTGTTCGGCCGCATTTTGTGCATTGACACTTTTGGTCATATCTTCGCCGAATCTGCTCGGATTTATCACATTCCAAAAATTATGTGACACTCATATCTATCGGAATTTATTCGTTTTGCTCTTGTCAAATGATTAACAGCAAAGTTGCCACATCGGCGTAAATTTCACAGTTTGCTTACGCGCGCAAACGTTTCCCCATCGCTAACTATTCTACGGTTTTTGCTATCGTTACAGAGATCGCGTCAAGCTACAAATTTTGATACTTGTTTCTGTATTCTACCTTGTGTGGTTAAGGAGTTAAAGTGGATTATATTCTAAATGACGAAATCACGAGTTCCGAAGCTGCCACATCGACTTGTCGACCAAACGACCACTACTCAGCCGAACAACCCACTTCATGCTACTAACATCTTTGACCTCATCACGAGATTCAACAAAAAATCGATCGATCAAGTTGTGACAGCGACATGGAACTAACTTCACCTCAGTGCGAACGCAATAATGGTCACGTGTAAAGCATGTGAACAACCGGTAAGTCCCTTGGCGATGTCTGTGGATTGGTAAAAGCCATGGTAAATGTGACAATACTTTAGCCCCTGATTCGATAGCATTAATAAATAATGAAAAGTTTCCAGGCGCCTGCTATGTCTGCGTTCGTTGCAGAGCTAAATCCTTGCATGGTGCCGATACTTTTGAAGCCAAATTAGAAAATAGAATGGCCAATATCGAGTTGAACCTTCGGCGTGCGGAGGAAATATTGGTAAATCATGTGAGTACGCAAGTGATCACTGATATGAAGCATCACATCAATACAACGATTTCGGAGCCACCACTGAAGGAATCTGAGACTGCGGCTATTGGTGTGGTGTTTCAAGCGCATGCGGATCCTGAGTTTACTGTCCCTACCTGATGAGTGCAAACAGCACGTAACCGGTCGTGCGCTGTGTGACGGAAATGCATGCAAACGAATATTTTGGTTTAGGATTAATCGCGTTTTAGAGTCAGTTAAAACGACCACGGAAGTAGGACATTCTTACAGATACATGATATTACGGTCAACGTCAGCTGTACACTCCCAAACTGTTGTACCTGACTCAAAAAGTCAAGCCCCACATGTTTTAAATGTGAAAAAAATCTGACTTTTCTGTACTTAAAAGATATCCCCATACGCGCTGACCGTGATATGTACTAGCATTAGCGAGTCCCAAGAAAGCATATTTGATAGCAAACAGAAACACGACGTCGAGAAACGGACTCAACTTTGCCACCTAATGCAAATTGAAAATGTACTCGCATAAAAAGTGACTGGTCTAACTCACCACTCAACTTCAGCTCATATTGGTCAACCTAGATTTCTCAAGGTAACACTGAAATGCAACGCTGATATCGAGAACGTATGCTGAATGCGAACCTACTCAAGACAGATCATGACTAAAATTGCCGCATGTATCCAGATGTACCATATTCAGAACACAGAAATTCTTATGGTAGAAAAAGCAGTAAGCTTAACACTAACCATAGGATAACAAGGTATAGGGAATATATAAAAAATATATAATAAAATATCTCAAAAATCAATAGGGACACGCGCATACCGCATGGTTCGTCATAAACTCATTGAGTTTGGACGCAAAAACCTCAACAAATTCTGAGCGTGTGATTTCTTCAGGCAAATAGTTCCAAGTGAAACAAATTCCTACCGATAAAAAATTACGACGTATATCCAATCGAGAATGCGGAATGCTTACAGCCTTTGCATATGTTCGTGTTCGAGTAAGGTCTTTGGGCTTTAGCAAGTGTTTAAGGGAATGGTTTAGAGTATGCAGGATTTTGAATGTCAACAAATGGTGGGTAACTTGAACGCCAGGAAAAACGGTATCACGAAGTTTAGTTCTACTTGATGTACCACAAAGAGTAGGGGATTAATGTGCGATTCTGTATTTGAACATCGTGGTTCTTTGTAAGTAACCTACATAACAGTGGCATACATTGGTCTTTTATATGGGCCTCGAGCGCTTAGCCAGGAATCACGTTGTGATTCTGTATTTGAACATCGTGGTTCTTTGTAAGAACCCTATATAACAGTGGCATACAAATATAACTTTGTTTACCGCTTTTCCACTGTTTCAAGGCTCACTGAACCTGATCTTACTGTTTCCACCAGACGATGGCAAACAGCCTGAAACCGGTGGTGGTGTGTAAGGGATGGGGATGTGAGCACCACAATACTTTGGTCTTTTATATGCGCCTCGAGCGCTTGGCCAGGAATCACTTTGTGATGCTGTATTTGAACATCGTGGTTCCTTGTAAGAACCATATTTAACGGTGGCATACAAGTTTAGCTTTGTTTACTTTTTTCCACTGTTTCAAGGCTCACTGAACCTGATCTTACTGTCTCCACCTGATGACGGATAACAGCAAGATACCGGTGTGATGGGGGTGTGAGCAACACAATTTATATATAAATATATATATATATATATATATATATATATATAATTTATAGTTTGGGCAATGTGGCTGCGAAGAAACCTTGGATTGCTAGATAAAATTGACAACGGAGCGAAGACGCTAGTTGATGGGATTCAGCAGATCCCATACCAATAACGGATGGCCATGCTGGGATTGATGGATTTTACAAAGGAATATGGTCTTGTTCATGCTGATTATTAGCCCAAACTCTTTGCACGCCGACAAAAAAACAGTCCATTAGCGACTGGAGGTGTCCATGGGAGTGAGCAATAATGTTTTCAACGTCGGCAATCAGCGAACACGGATTAGCACACCCGATAATTTGTTATGTCCTCTCAACCGGTTCAGGTTTAAAAGCTTGCTTTCACTTCTAGTGCGTAGGAAAATACCTGTTCTCGTCATAAATGCGTGTTACAGAAAGAGTGCATACAGAATAGCGAAAAGCGTGCTGGTAAAAAACACCTTGGTTTCACGCCTCGGCGAAAATTCAAAGGCTTCCGAACTCTAACCGTTAAAATGGATTTGGTCCTCCTGGTCAGAGTGGAATGCAAAAACGATTCTGTGCATTATTTGGCGGAGCCTATCAGATCAAGCATTCTGAAAAGGCCTTCCAGCTGACTTAGTCGATTGCCTTCGTTAAATCAATAAAAACGGCGTATAATGCATCCGCTGTCCACGACACATTGCTTGATAATGTTTTGGGGAGAAGATCATGTCAACGGTTGATTTTCCTTTGCGGAAGCCATACCAGATTCGGAGAAAACTTTATCAGCTAAAACTTGTAGCCGAATCTGTAAGACATATCGTGGATGGACAACGTGACTAACGCTGAAGGACATTCAAAAGCGGGTCTACAGGGCATGTTCACCCTACTACGAAAGCGCCAACTGCGGTGGCTTGTCCACGTCTACAAACTCTAAAATGTTCGTATTTCAAATGATCTACTCTTTGTGCAGTCAATATCAACAACTCCACCATTGGGCGAACCGCTCCTGCGGTACAAATACGGTTGCAACAAAGATATTAAAGCTCTTAGGAAAGGCCCAGCGAGTTGCGATGAAATTGCGCTTGACCGCTCACATTGGAGGCATTGTTTAAAGTATCGTTTTCAATCTGATGAGGAAAAGATACATTTATTGGCTGCTGAACGCAGATCACGCCGCCGCCGAGCAACTGACGCTCATCGACCGAGCTCTGCTTATCGTTCCTCACGAATCAGATTAGATAATCATTCGAAAAGCTGTGGAACATGGAATTTATCATGCGATTGTGATGTACACCCATGGACGAGATCCACCGAAAGATGTCAACAACAATATATATAATTTTAAAAAAGACAATTTTGCTTCCTAATCGCAACATTGGATCGAATCGTTTTGTTTTGAAACGACTAAAACATATTATCGCTTGGGTTCATACATGCTGAGTAGTTTCTCAATGTGTTGGAAGTTGTGTTCTAATGGTTCCGTCGTTCGTACAAGATTATACTCAATTCCTTGTGGAATCTGGCTATTGGGTTAAGGTGTCGATCAGAATGTTGTTTTGTACGAAACACAACATTGGGGGTAGAGGTAACAAATGCCGGAATAAACAGGTTTATATATCCACCGAACGAATTCCGACTGATCAGTCTAATCATTTTTACAGCTTAATTTCACAAAACACACGTGACATGTTATAATTCTAGCTTCAGCGTCTACTTGTTCTGAACAGGCCATGCTTCATTCATAGGCCACGCATTGTGCCGCGTTCACGTTTAAGATGAGGTGAAACCTTGCGTGCACAAACAAGCTGGGCGCGACTAGAGCTTGATTATTGATCGGCAGATCAAGTGGAGCGTGAAATTGTGATGCTACGACCGCAAGTCTTCCTTTGTGTTCGTATACACCAATTCACCGTTCCAACGTTAGCATGTCGGTCATGGAGGTAGAATGACATGAACACGAAGACTAACACGCGGTGAATTGTGGTGTTGTTCACACGATTTGTATTGTGTTTATGAGCGTGTTAATAACACTGAGCTCAAGCATGGATACTTTAACTATTATGTTACGTTGTTCAGGATTCATGTACCAAATAAAAGAAAATCACATTTGGTGTAGCTAATCGATGAAAAGTTATGGACCGATATCATTTGCAACATTTTCTTTTCGCTGCTGCTGAAGATTGATTTATGACGATAACGATAATATTTACCTACGCACGCGTTGTGATAACCCACTTTTAACATGACCAGGTTGAGAGCACAAACCAAACTAGGGATGTGCTAATCCGTGACTTGCTGTTAGGGGAGGATGCATCGATTATTGCTCATGAACTAGAACACCTCCAGTCACTAATGGACGTTTTTCGTCAGTATGCAATGAATTTGGACTGACAAATAAAATGCACGAGAACAAATTCCTTGGTCAAGAGACTTTGTGGCATCCCAACTTCGTAATTTAAAATTATCAGCTTGAACAAGTACATCATTTTACATATGCTGGTTCAGCTATTGTGGATAACCTCTCGTTATTCACTGAAATTGAAAGGCTGATAGACAGAGCAGCCGCCAACTCCGTCGGTTAGAAAGTTCGTGTGTGGAGAAACCGAAAGTTGAACGTGTAAACAAAGATCATTGTATACAGTGTGTGCATACTAAATGATATCGCTGGTGGTTTGAGCTATTGCGATAGCACCTCGTTTACTCGAACTGGTGTGTGTCGATTTGACAAGCCGTCTCACAATCATGAAAGGAGTGATTCATACATTTTTAAACGTTTCATTTTTTCTGAAGCAGTGTGGATTCATTTTATATGAGACTATACGTTCCAGTATGTTTTCCGGTTTATGATTTAATAATGCTTGATGGACGCGTTTCGACGTGACATTTATTTCACTCATGGCAACGGAGGTTAAGATGGTTTCGATTGGGATGCAAATTACATTTTCTTTCGGGCTGAATGCAGATGAATTAAACGTGGCTAACGCTTCAGCAGTTTCTGATGCAGTTGTTGTTAGTCCAGCTGATGTGTTCAACAACGCAAATTTAGGTTTCACACTAGCTTGATGGTTCACCATACAACAAAGTATTTTGGGGCCGAGCTCCATATGCGTGAAGTACCGCATGTCTTGGATGAAAAATTTGTTTATTCTGTTTTGAAGTGAACGGGATGTTTCCGAGGTCTCTCGTGACAGGTTTTGCAGATGTTGTCGCCAACCAATGTTTCATTCCTTTAACTGCTTACGAGTTTGGCTTTTTAGTATAAATTTGAGGTTTTTTGTGAGTTCCTGAGGAAAAATTCTGAGCTCAGTTCGCTTGAATTCTTGAGATTAGACATGAGCTATACCCAAAACTCATGTACGTTGCTGGTTACCGTTGGCAGTTATTCGCGTTGTCAAGAGCATCTCTCAAAGCCATCATGTTAAAAAAATCTTCGTAGTGATGTGATACTTACTTACGAAATACTACCTGCTCCACGTCATCCATTAAAACATTTATTCAAATACCGTCCATCACGACATACATGCAGTCACTCATTGATATTACATACTCACCATTCCTGTAATAGCTATCGCCGTTATTTTTATTCTGTACAAGTTAGTTTCTCTTTAAATGCACTAAACTATTTTACCTCTCCATAGTCCAGACATATATTCTAAATTTGGACACATGTTGGTTGCAAAACGATTTGACCGCATCTATGAATTAACTCATTGTGAGTATTCATCTCGGCATTACATTACATTAAACTAATATTAATTATTATTTTTTATGATCAAAATTAAATATACCATAGTAATTTTAAAGCTAGAAGGATTTTGTCACCATTACTTATCGTATTCTCAATGATGATTCTTTGATTTTAGAGAAACTCGAATGATTCACGCCAAAATAATGACATGAAATTTTTTACATCATGGAATAAAATAAGGAATTCACAGTATACGGCTATTGTGCTTTCGTTTTCTTCTGCCAGGGCGTTTAATTTTGTGCTCTGATGCATGTGAACATAAGTCTCAGTCGCTAATTAAATCTGGATCATTGTTACACCATCCGATTTCTCTTGACAAGATCTATTGTACCCACTCATTATCGGTGTACTGTGATGAATAGTTCGAAAGGTCATATTTTCCAAAACAACGTTTAAATTTTGTGACGCGTGCAACAGTTGTTGTCTCGTTTTTTTTAATTCTTTGGCAAGGCGTTCAAATCGGTCGTGTACAGCAGTAATGACCCCAAATACTTTGTCGTCATTTTTCGATGAATTCTAACGCTGTTTCTAAATTCAACATGTTTTCGTATACACGAAGGACAATTTTTGACGCACACAGCTTAAAACAAGCACGCGCTAACTATTTTTACAGCGAAAATTCTAAGCTACAAATGTTCGGCTACGGCAATCTGTAAAAACTGAATCATATAGTGAATGCATGGTCGGGCGGAAACTTTGTCAACTAAACGAAAAGAATTCCCCTTGCGCAGAAAAAATTGCCCTCGCAATACTTCGCAGGTTTCGAATAGCTTTGACCGCTCCTCTCACTTGCTTATTCAATCTCAGCCTACATGAAGGACAAATACCACCACATTGTAAAGCAGAGATAATAACTCGTATTTATAAAGGCGGTAGACGTTCAGACAAAGCAAAATATATTCTGGTAACGCTAATTCCGATGATCTCTAAATTAATGAAACATATTGTGACTGCGCGCAAAATAGAACATTTTGAAAACCAAAATATTTTACATCAGCACAACACGGTTTTCGAAGAAATCGTTGCTGTTTATTTAACGTTCTTACAACGTCCAAATATTGGACCAAAGCAATAAAGAAAGAAAGAAAGAAAAATGGCTTTATTCGAGTACACGAATTTTCAATAGACAAAGGTGAGGCTGTACATGCTTGCTACATCGATATTACCAAAGATATCAATAGAGTCCACCATGACATTATAATAAAACCTCGCAGCTTGTTGAATAACGGAATGTTGCTGAAGTGAATAAGGGACTATCTTAATGATAAACATGTTCAAGTTTGCGTTGGCAGCACCTTCTCTAGAAGAATAGACGTCACAATTGGAGTTCGCACGGCTAGATGCTTGGACCTCTTCTATATATAGTAGAGGATATTAAATGTAACTTGATAATGTTTGTCGATGATATTAAAATATTAAAATATGTCAGGTCTGTTAATGACTGTATGGCATAACAACGGAATCTCTGCACCTCATCTCGCTTAATTAATACGTTTGTACGTCCTGTTATGGAATATTCCATCCAATACCATATAGCCTCTGACAACCAAGTCCAGCTCCTGGTCTGCACGCGTGGTCCTGTGTGACCCGGCGGAACTGCTTCTACTGACAGGAGAAAGGGCGAAGACGGCTGACTGGCGCCTCAAAACCAGCATGCTTCGGGCAGGTGGAGCTCGTTAGTCTATGAAGGCGGCCCACCTAGGGGAAGGAAAACCCTTATCTCAAACCTCCACTGCCTTGTGGCTACATCCATTCATGGAGAAGGCTTCAGGATTCAACCTCGAGGAAAAATCCGGAGCCGGAGTCCCGTTAGGCAGTCCGAAGTTTATTCAACTTCGTCCTGCCAGCTCCTGCGGCGGCATCGTTGTCCAAACGTATCAGCCTAGCTTTTCCTTTGGTTCCAGTGGTGCCGGGGAGAGGGAGCACTTGCTGCATGGGCAACAGCTAGTTTTCCATTTTGAACTGCCCTGGCGTACATCACAACGCACCAATGGAGAGGACACTCCATTCCACTTCTACGGAAAATAACACGGAAAGCAGCAGATACCGGTTAAAAGCTAAGCTCCTGGAGCTGCTTTCGACGGTGGGCGAGACCTCCAGGTCTCATTGGACGGCTACCGTCCGCCTCAAGCTGGGCAGCCCCCAGTAAATTAGGTGCCGTCTCGCCACGGTCTGCTATTCTCATTGGGTGCATGGGATTAGGAATCAACCGACAAGCAGATTGTATTTTTTCCGCACCAGCGAATCGAAATACCAAACAACAAATGTCAGTTCTGAAACTTGGAACCTGAAACGTCCGGTCCATGCTTCCAGGATTTCATGACGACGTCTCGAATATCAGAGGCATTAGAAAGTCCGCCGTGATTACCAACGAGCTAAAGAGTCTGAATGTCGACGTGGCTGCCCTACAAGAGACGCGCTTACCAGACACTGGTAAGCTAACAGAAAGTGATTACACATTCTTTTGGAAAGGAAGAGGTTCCGATGAGCCTCGACTGCATGGAGTTGGGTTTGCCGTGCGAAACGACATATTAAAAGCAACAGAACCGAGCAGCAGCGGGAGCGAACGGATTTGGACTCTAAATCTGAGGTGCATTACTGGTACCATTACGTTGGTCAACGTTTATGCACCGACGCTCTCTGCGACGCCTGCTGAAAAAGACGCTTTTTATCATAACCTCACAGCCGTCCTGAAAAACGTGCCACAGAAAAACTGTGTAGTGGTATTGGGTGATTTCAATGCCAGAGTTGGTGCAGATTACGACTCTTGGCAAAACTGTCTCGGAAGGTTTGGTGTAGGTAAAACCAATGAAAATGGGCAACGCCTTTTAAAATTGTGCACACAGTTCAATCTTTGTGTCAGTAACACTTTCTTTCAAATAAAACCACAGCATAAAGTCTCTTGGAAGCATCCTCGCTCTAAGCATTGGCATCAGCTTGATCTTATTCTTGTTAAGCGTACTAATATAGGAAGAGTGCTCCTCACTATATCATATCAAAGCGCAGACTGCGACACTGATCATTCACTGGTCTGTGCAAAACTGAAGCTCCCCCACACGAGATTTCACCGCACCAAATTGTCTGCTAAGCCTAGGATAGACGTCACTCGCATGTGCGAACCTAATCTAACTGCGAGATTCGCAAAAGCCTTCACGGACGAGTTCAACAAGACAACCCCACTTAAATCTGCTTCAGAAAACTGGGAGTTGATAAAAAAGCTGCATATGCCGAGTCGCACTTTCCACGTTCGGTCCGAAGAAAGCTCGAACGGGCAACTGGTTCGAAGCAAACGCTTCTGAGATGACTGCTGTGCTGGATGAGAAACGCTCAGCATTCTTGAGGTTCAAAGGTATGCAGATGAAAACTTACGTGTTCTGAGAGCAGCTAGAAATAAGGTCCAACAGACTGCAAGGCCATGTGCAAACGACTATTGGAAGTTAGCCTCAATATCCAAAAAGCTGCGGATACCGGAAATTTTCACGGTATGTATGATGGGATCAAGAGAGCCATTGTCCAAAACAAACTTAAAACGGCTTCAATTAAGTATTTATCTGGTAAGCCGATTGTCGACAAAACTCAACAGATGGAATGATGGGTAGAGCACTTCTCCTCTCTCTACTCTAGGGACAGTACGGTTCTACCGCATGCACTTGAAAATGTCGAACGGTTGCCGACCATTGAACATCTAGATACCCCTCCTACTCTTGATGAGCTCAATAAGGCAATCGACCGCTTAGCGAATATGAAGGCCCCTGGTGACAACGGAATTCCACCTGAGCTCATCAAATGCGGTAGAGCAGCATTATTACAGCCTCTTCACCATTTGCTTCTTCAGTGCTGGCAGGAGGGGGGTTTCCCACAAGAGATGCGAGACACAAAGATCATCACGCTATTTAAGAATAAGGGTGATAGAGGCGACTGCAACAATTACAGAGGAATCTCCCTTCTGAATATTGTAGGCAAATTGTTTGCTAAAGTCTTACAGATTCGGCTGCAAGTTTTAGCTGATATAATTTACTCCGAATCTCAATGTGGCTTCCGCAAGGGAAGATCAACCGTTGACATGATCTTCTCCCTGAGACAACTTCAAGAAAAGTGTCGGGAACAGCGTATGCCATTATACGCTGTTTTTATTGATTTAACTAAGGCATTCGACTACGTCAGCAGGGAGGGTCTTTTCAAAATGCTTGATCTGATAGGCTGCCCCCCAAGGCTGCTCAGACTCGTTATTTCGTTCCTCTCAGGCATGAAAGGCTCAGTCCATTTTAACGGTTGCAGTTCAGAAGCATTTGAAGTTCGCCGAGGCGTCAAACAAGGGTGTGTTCTTGCTCCCACTCTGTTCGGCATTTTCTTTGCTCTGCTTCTGAAGCACGCTTTTAGGACAAAAACAGAAGGCATTTACATACGCACGCGAAGTGATGGTAAGCTTTTCAACCTGAACCGGTTGAGAGCACGAACCAAAGTACGGGATGTGATAATCCGTGACCTGTTGTTTGCCGACGATGCAGCCTTTATTGCTCACTCCCAAGAGAACCTACAGTCGCTAATGGACTGTTTTTCGTCGGCATGCAAAGACTTTGGTCTAACAATCAGCATGAGCAAGACCAAAGTCCTTGGTCAAGGGACTGTATCGCCACCAATCATCACTGTTGGAAACTGTCAGCTTGAACCAGTACATCATTTCACATATCTTGGTTTAACCATTGCGGATAACCTCTCGCTAGACACGGAGATTGATAAGCGGATTGGCAGAGCAGCTGTCATTCTGTCTCGATTGAACTCTCGTGTTTGGGGTAACCGCAAGCTGACTGTAAAGACAACGATGATGGTATACAGCGCGTGCGTACTAAATGCTTTACTATACGGCAGTGAAACCTGGACCACCCACGCAAGACACGAAGTAAGCTGATGCTTTCCATCTACTAAGCATCCGTCGTATCTTGAACATATCGTGGATGGACAGAGTGACTAACGCTGAAGTGCTTTCAAAAGTTAATCTACAGAGCATGTTCACCCTATTACGTCAGCGCCGCCTGCGGTGGCTTGGTCATGTCTATAGAACGGAAAATGGTCGTATTCCGAAGGATCTACTCTACGGTGAGTTGCAATTAGGAAGTCGACCATTGGGCAGACCGCACTTGCGGTACAAAGATGTTTGAAAAGAGATATGAAAGCTCTTGACATTGACCCCGCAAGCTGGGAAGAACTTGCTCTTGACCGCTCACTTTGGAGGCATTGTGTAAAGCGTCGTCTGCAAGCCGGGGAGGAGAAAATACAGCTCTTCGCTGCTGAACGCCGATCACGCCGCCGGCGTGCAACTGATGCAATACAACAGAGTTCTGACTATCGTTGCAAGCGCTGCGGGAGAGATTGTTCCTCCGGAATCGGACTGTTTAGTCATTTAAAAGGCTGCAAAACATGAAATTCATGCGATGTGATGTACATCCATGGTCGACATCGACCGACGGAGGCCAACAACAACAACAACCTGTGGCGCGCCGAAGTATTGCACGACTGTACATCTGTGCGTAAATGACACATACAGAGAGAAACGCCATAGGCGTTAAACCCAAGCTCCTTATACGTCAGCTGATATAAACTAAAAAGTGGTCGACGGTTGGCCATTAACATGGAAGTCATCATTATCATAACGAAGCACAGGTCTGGAGGCAAAGTGAATTTGGCAAACGGTTGAAAAAGAAGCGAGCAAAAAATTGGATAAAAGCAGCCTTTTTGTAGTGATTTTTGATGTGATTTTTTCATCTATTTTAATAAAAACTAGATAACTGTGAGAAAAAGTACGATACACATAATAAACTACAATGGCATCACGGACTTCACTTTGCAGCCCTTTCCCGTGAGGTTTCTAACCAACTATTCGCTAGATCTTTCGGACCATAACCAAATATATCGCACGGTGGCAAGCGTTGAGGCCAGCTTATATATCCCGAAGCGCCACGTATTTGAATGGTCACGCAGATTCTATTTCCATTGATTCAGAACTCTAGCAAAGTTCCCTGTCGTTCCTCAAACTGCAAGCTGTTTGTGGTTAAAAAACCTTCGTGACGCACAATGTATGCTATCAGCTGAAAGCGACTAACGTTAGTCGACTTGTTGAAGAGAATTCACGATAACCCAGTGTTGGACTACACCGGAGCCCGTCTAAAACAATTCAACGTGACTTAAAATATTGCAACCCTATCTATTGGTTATCGATAGAATCTTTTGGAACTTCGGAAAGAGGAGAATGACCCTAATGAACAGGGTTTCGTCAAGCCTGAAAACCAGTTTGCTTCGGGCAGATAGAGCTCGTCAGCCTGGGAGGGCATTTCATCTAAGAGAAGGAAAACACTGATTTTAAACCTCCGCTGGGGGGAGGGGATACCCGATCGCGGGAAAAGCTTCGAGAGATAACCCTGAGGAAAAATCTGGAGCAGAGTCTGGTAGACCACCTCTTTCTGCAACCCCCTGCTGCCTTGCAGGTCGCACTTGGTTGTGCAAAGGCTAGGGAAGCTGACTCGAACAAACGCCGAGTGGTGCTGGGGACGCCGCTTTGTACCCATATTCCCAAGAACCTTAATTGAAGCCGTCTTATCCTCCAGGAGAAGATAGTCGCACAAAATGTAAACGTAATGTTTCGTCAAGCCTGACCACATTCAGCTGACTTTCTGCCAAAGCCCAGGCAACCTGGCAGTATCCTAAACCACGCGAAATCTGTCTGTGGGGCCATTTGCCTAGAGCAGCTATGTGATGCATTTAATATCACACATACATATTTGTCTTTCCAATTAGCGCCTAACGCATGATCAGACATAAGAGAATGGCTTGTAAATGCCTGATTTTCTCTAGCAAATTTTGGACGGGTACGATTACTTGGATCGGAAGGGGTGGAAAGTGTAAGGCAACTATTGCAATAAAGCGACACCAATTCATCATTTCCATGTTTTAACTATGAACTATAAGAAGAGCAGAAAAAAGAAATGTCATTCGTAAATGGATAAAAAGGCCCACCGATTTTTCTTTATAAGTATTATACACTTCATTCTTTTAATGAAAGGCACCATATCTGTACCAGATGACACCATACGACAGATACAGCATTTTCCTGTGAATAGAGATAAAAATGGCGCATCGTGGTACCAAATATGAACAATTCTCGAGCGATCTGATACAGAAATTTTAAAAATGGGTGCTGCTGCAGTCCAGAATAGAGGATCGCCAATAACCATATTTTTAAGCTTCTACATATGAGATTAAAGGATCGATGAATACCACATTGTACGCATGAAGCAGATTATTGACGTCATCTTAAATCCATTCCAACAAACACAGATATAGGTGATTAACTGTTCATTCTCGTGAAGCAACATAAAAATGACGCTATGATAAAAATAGGCATCGAGATTCACTACAACTAACTCATGATTATTTATTAATTACTACGGGGTTCGGTGTAGTGTTTTGTACTGTGGCTAACGGTGCTAAATTGATTAATGAGTAGAATGCTGAAAAACACTAGTCTCACAACCATTTCTATTTCCTTTCATATTTGAGTACGCCTGGGCAACTCACACGCAGCGTCTTATTTGATACATTGATATAGAACCGATTAGAGCATTAATACTAACATTAACAGCAAGAAAATAAAAGCCAGCCATTTTAATTAAAATTTGAATTTCAACCGCCATTATATTGTTACCATAACAACCTTGTTCACAATTCAGTTCAGTTCAGTTAAGTTCAGTTCAGTTTGCACAGTACGGTATGTAGCTACCAGCCAATCTAGCGTCCACAATTTCTTTTGGTGGAAATCTGCAGAGAAACAACCACCACTGCCAAAACGTTTTTCTTTTGTCTATATGAAATCTTCGACGATCACGACGCCAAGAGATTATCCGGATTGTATTTAGAAAGCACCGCGTCATAACCGATGCTAGAAAAAAAGCCGTTTCTCTTCACAAGCACGGTGAGAGGTCCGCTGAAGTAGAATCGTGTATAATAAAAAAAACAGAGAACTCTAGCATTACATGATTTAGGAGATAACGCTAAAAGGTGAAATACCTAATCTTGTATAGCAATTATGGAGAGTATTCAGGAAAAATTACCCCAGTTGGGGTCTAAACCCCGCTTAAAACTCGAGACGGCACTGCAGGATATAAGTTCTACTGGAAGAATTTTCCAGAAGTTTACAACCCTATGGCTGAAAAAGTGTTTCCTTTATTCTAGCTGACATCGCTTCTTAGCAATTTTAAATGAATGGCCCTGGTTGCCCACTTCGGGACTTACAGTAAAAAGTCGTTCATTGGCACGCCACTCAAACCCTTCAAGGCCTTAACGGTGTCAACTAAGTCACCTCTTAAACGACGGCGCCTAAGGGAGGAAAGATCTAGAGACATCAAGGAACCACTCACAGTTGCAGGCATGAATTAAAGAGCTAGTAAAACGATTAGATAGGCACCGAGGCAAGATTTCCAAGCATAATTGAGTGGATACCATCAGGTAACTTAAGATTTGTTGACGCGAACATGGATTAATGCGTCATACACCTCAGCCTCATTGAAGGACTTATCATTTAATACATGGACACCAGGTGTCAGGTCAAGCAGATTTGACGGTGCGTTATAAGAATTATCCCGCCGTTAACCGCTACTGAAAAATCCTGAGAAGACAGTCGCCTTAGACAGGTCTGTATCAGCTACTTTTCCGACCTTAGTTTCAAATCTCATTTGCCTTTCCTGGTTTTGTCTTTTGACTGTGCTACAAAACCTTTTCGGATTGGATTTGGCACCCCTAGCTAAAGATAACTCAAAATCATGTTTGAGCTCACTCTGTAATTTAACACAATCATTTCGAGCGGTTTTGTAGCGGGCCCAAGTACCAGACGTAAGGGATAGCTTATATTGCCGCCCTAGGCGATCCCTTTTACAGTTACACCTACGGACTCGAGGAGACCATCAGGGCGGCCTTTGTTGCCTTCTCACGCATGCAGCGGAGCGTCCTTATCTTGTAACTCGTTTAGGTACTTACAAATTCTATCCCAGTTTTCACTTATATTGGAATCGCTAGATAAGTGAAGCGGAGATTTTGAAGTCTGCAAGAGTAAAATCCGTCTACAAACCTAAATTGCGTCTACGGCGAGAGACTGTTTGGGGAAACGCAATATCGTTTCGAAGCTAAACATTACGTGATCGCTTTTGCCGAGCGGCGGTAAGTACTTTAAATACCTAATGTCTTCTAGCTGGGATGACAATACCAAGTCAAGAGTGGATGGGGTGCCTTCACGACGAAACCTTGTAGGATCATTCAAATTCTGGTGCAACGCATGATTATTGGGCCATTCAAGAAACGTTTCGAATTGCTGGGTGACTACACCTGTAGGGACAGGCCAATCTATGTCTAGGAGGTTGAAATCACGCTGGGAGCTGAGTAAAACAAACCGTCGAGTGTCTTAATAAGTCGTCTAATCTCCTGTTGGGCTGCACTGGGTGTGACTTATACACAATCAATTGCAATTGATGATTTGTAACATGTCAGGATACTCCTACGACGTTGGACGTTTTCAATGGCTAGAGATATAGCTGTACCCTTGCTGTGCAAACCATACTCCAAGAGGAGTGCAACGACACCGCATCTCCTATCGCCCGGTCTATCGCATCTTATGACAAGATACTGTTCGCTCGTGTATATCGGCACCTCATCAATCGCAATAACCCTTGGGTGTAATTCAGCTAACTAACTTGTTCAACTTGGCTACAGTTAAATTATATCGTTTATTTGCACGTTTTTTCGACGTTCCTTTTACATTGTCCTCCATTGGAGGATGGTTTTTAGTTTGCACAGCACAGTAAATGGCTGACGGAACAATCATACGTCCAAAATTTCTATGGTTGGAAAAACGCAGACTTGCATACACCACTACGGGGACGTTTATCATTTTATCACTGCTACTGTGCGGACGTATTTTTCGTTGCTCTAACAATTTTGATCATAACTTCGTCGCCGCTGCTCGGATTTATACTGTTTCAATAATTTCGTGTAGCACTCGATGATATCGATGGGATTTCATACTTTGCGATCGTGCAAATCGACTTACAGCAAAGTTACCAGTTTGGCGGGAAAAAAACAATTTGCTCATGCGCACAATGTTTTCCCAGCACCAACTATCGTAAGGATTTTGTCATCTCTGCGATGATTACATTAACCTACAGATTATGGTACCTTATTTTGTATTCTATCTACTGTGGTTCACGAGTTATCGCGGATTAGTTGTTTAATACCGAAATCCTGCTACTGAACACTGTCAAGTCACTAAATCGACAAAACACGCATTATCAATTAGCCGGCAAGCCCTATGCAACCCACAAACACGTGTGAACGTGCCAAGAGATCCACTGCCCAGACAAAGAAAAAATCGAGCCAACTGTGACCGTGACGCCGACACGGAATCAATGTGACCTCTGCATCACGTGTTTATATCCGGTTAGCGTTAATACTATTCCAGTTAAAAGTAATTTCTGCGGGTTCCACTAATGTTTCTGTGAGGCTTGTGAACGATGAGAAACACCCATCATTTTGTTATGTTTGTACTACCTGTAGACATTTCAATAAAGACGTCCGTCGCAACAATAACATGATTAAGAGCCAAATGAAAAGGAGAGTAGACTGTCACACCTGGAATACCAGTTTTCAAAAATGAAACATTCAATGGAGCTATTGATCAAACCAACAACAGTGGATCAAAAAAATTCATCGTTAGACCCCACTAGTGCTCCTAAATATTCCAAAATATTGCTACAGAACAGCAAATAGTTAGATACATCCCAGTCAAAATTAAAACCGTCCTCCTGAAGTGTTGTGATTGAGAAACCAGCTTCAAATGAGTTTCGCTCAGCATTATGTGAACCAATGTGCCAGAGGCAACTTAGAACCTATTCTCGACTAGTTGTAGCACGATTTAACTAAATGGTAGGACTGGATGCAAACTAATGAAATTTACCCAAAAAGTTTTATTAATTTTTTAAAAAAAGTAAACTTTTTAATGTACATTCCCATTCTTCTTAATGGATGGACTATTTTCATTTGAAGACCTCTCACTATGCTGGTGGAGAGAATATCTTTCATTGTATTCCAGTGTCTTCGAATACTGAAACATCACCGAGACTAGCCTGAAATTTATTCATGTGAGCTTTGTTCAGTAGGCGAATGACTCTCATGCAGATAACGAAAATCCAGCTGATGAAAAACTATTGGTTCTATTCGTTGATAATACTCCAACATTCGTGGATTATACAACGGGCCCTACCTCCATTCCATTTATACCTCAACACATCTTACCCCTCACAATTTTTCCACATTTTCTAATTTCGAAGCATTTATGTTCTTTAGTTTTCTCAACCAACCATCCCGAAAAAGTCAACTGATACATATATAATTTATTTATTATGATAATTAATTTATTTATTAAGACACCACTTTCTCCGTAATTACCTTCCATTTCTTTGTATCCTTGCCATTCGTCAATCTTGACAACATTTTGAAGGAATTTTTTGTTATCTGACATTAAGATTTGTTTCCTTAAAACTGTAATTTCGCTTCCATTATTGAACGGAAAAATGTTTAAAAATTCCGCTCGCTTCGGTCATTGGAACTATCCAATTTGACTATTGTTGTACAAATTCTGATAACGGGATCATGTTTTGCATACTTTGGTTGACTAATAATATGTCTTTATTATTATTATTATTATGTGCACTAAGAGAAGTGCAAAAACAACCAAACCGTTTTCACTGACTCGCATGACTCGTGCTACCAGAGAGCCTCACCAAGATAGTGTTGCAAAGTAAAAAAGAACTAGAAGATATACTTATATCTGCATACTTGTTGCAAGACGGTAATGAAAGCACACCACGTATCTTTTTTGACATACTCTGGTCAGAACGGCAAAATCGGCAGTAAATAGGAACATTAGGAATGTAAACGAGCGCGACAGTCGTAGTCTTATTTTCCTGAACGTTATTAAATCTGCTGATAGTCCAGATGCAAAGTGTAACTCCGACCACGACATACAACAATTGAAATTTAGTTGTGACACTATCCAAAAGAATAATACAGGTGTTATCAATAATATTAGGATTCCGACATCAACGATATACACATGTAAAGCTCCGCGCCCCATCAAACTGACACTGCTGACAGACAATGTGTCTGATGCCGTTAATAAAAATTGGACGCAATTTCTATATAAATTCCCCCTGGAGATCATAATAATTCCTGGATGCCTCAAAACTGATGCTAACGAGGATGATGCCGAAAGTCTAAATTATGAGCAGAGTTAAAAATCCAAAGCTGGCAAAAAAAATGGAATTTCACCAACTCTACCGGACTAGGCGAAGAAAATTATTCACCTACCGACTCAGGCCGAGCCGTACCATTGATTTTATCTCATGAACAGTCTTTGCTGTCAAGATCAACTGTCAAATGTTTGTATACGAATGTTCAATGCTTGACAAACAAACTACACGTATTGACTTACTAACTACCACACACTCAGCATACGTTATTGCCGTAACGGAGACATGGATTCATCCAACTTTAACAGACAATTAAGTTGTCATTGAGGGTATGTCTCTACTTCGTCACGATCGCCTGACTCGAGAAGGTGGTGGTGAGCTTAACCACATTCTAAGATTGTTCTGCCAAGAGATTACCGATGAAGACTTACAACTGCAAAATAAATCATTTTGTTCGCTGAATGTAACAACAGCAGAAATATGCGTAGTGAGTGTGATTAACCGTTGGCTTTCAGCCGACGGTGCCTACAATTCAGAATTACTTGCATATATACGCCCAGCAATTACCGCATATAATAATAATATATTCTTGGATATCCAAGGCATGCAATACATGATCAGTTTATCAAAATTTGAACAGCAAAAGAAAATAGTACACTGCAAGTGACCGAAGTGAGCGGGATTTTTAAACATTTTTTCCGTTCAATAAGGGAAATTATTATATACAGTAGGTAAGAAAAAAATTATCAATGTCTAATAGAAATAAAATTTCATTTAAATTCTGTCAAGATTTACGAATGGCAAGGATGGAAGAAACAAATGGAGAACAGAAATGGAAGGTAATTATGGAAAAAGTGGTGCGAATTGTAATGAAATTCTCATAAAAAATTGATAAACAAATTACATATGCATAAATTCATGTTTTTACGGAAAGGTTGGTTAAAAAGATTGAAAAGGGAACACAAATCCATCAGCATAAGAAAATCTAAGATATTGTGGGGGATGAGAGAGGGTGTGGCTAATAGCAGGGAATAGGCAGTAGGGTGCTGTGCTCCAATACTCTTGAAGAATTGTCGACGAATCGAACCAAAATTTGTTCACCAGCCGGATTTTCGTTATCTGCAGGAGAATAAATCGCTTACGGAACAAATAGATAGATTTCGAGCCAATTACAGTGATGGTTCGTTATTCGAAGACACTGGGATATAATCAAAGATTTTCTCTTCACCAGCACGGTGAGAGGTCATCAAAGTGAAATAGTACATCATTCAATTTATATAAGAATGTACATTAAAAACATCATGTTTTTTGTTTTTTTGTTTTTTTTCCATTTTTTGGTAGATTTTTAATATTTTGCACGTTGAGATACAAAATGAGATATTTCTAGGCCTCATGAGAAATAAAAGACAGTTATATACATTGAGCGCAGAATGAACGTGTTTCAAACTAAGTGCTTGAGAAGGATTCTTCGAATTTTTCGGCCACACACCATTTCGAATGAAGAGCTCCTGAGAAAAACTGGTCTGGATGTGGTATCTACCGTAGTCGAAAGACGACGGTGGAGGTGGTTCGGTCATGTCTGCAGGATGGATCCCAGTTCGCATACGAAGGTAGCCATTCACTGGCGTCCGCAAGGTAAACGAAAAAGGGGACGGCCCAAGGGAACTTGGCGCAGAACGTTGGAACGCGAACTACATGCACAAGGATTCACGGTGCAGACGGCAACGGAATCAGCGGCAGACCGGAACCACTGGCGTGAAGTTGTCTTCGCCTCATGTGCCAACCGGCACGGAGAGGAGTGAGTGAGTGAGTGATATACATAATGGTGTATAGAAAATGTTATCGAAGGCAATGTTGAGATTAATTTGTGTAGAAGCATATCTAGGGTCCGGTAACCTGACACTTGAATGGCCAGTTATCCAGAGAATACTATCCGACCTCATGATATACTAATATATGCAGATATATAAGCAGATAACGGTTAAGGATATGGTTCTATGGTAAAAATGATTATAAAACGCACGGTCACGATGAAGATGTGTAACAAGATATCTAGATATCTAGATATCACGAAAGACTTCTTCTGTTCATAGACTTCAATCAACCGAACTTTAAGGAAATTTCAGTTCATCCAGAAAACATCATAAATGCTATATAATAATAATATAATAATATAATAATATAATAATAATAATAATAATAATAATAATAATAATAATAATAATAATAATAATAATATTAATAATAATAATAATAATAATAAT
>JACCGJ010020564.1:0-22272 GCA_013407085.1 Atriophallophorus winterbourni
GGCATCCACCCTAGGCTCCTGAAAGTTGCCGCATTGCACATATCTACTCTACTTGCCACGTATTTCCAACGTTGTATGGACTCCGCCACTGTCCCCCAAGCTTAGAAAGAAGGTGTTATCACGCCTATCTTTAAAGGCGGTATCCGGTCGGAACCCGCAAATTATCGTCCCATTGTGCTGTTGTCAGTCATTTCTAAAGTCATGGAGAGCATAATCTCTGACCACCTTGTTTCACATCTGGAAACAAATCGACTTTTAATCGCACAACAACACGGCTTTCGCGCCAACCGTTCATGCACTTCCAACTGGCTTCTCGCACGGGATGCCTGGACGAAATCTGCGGACGAAGGCATTGGTGTCAATGCAGTATTTCTGGATTTTTCGAAGGCATTCGACCGCATCGACCACGACATTCTTTTACTTGAACTCGCTGCCTGCGGCGTTGGCTCATCCTTATTGTCCTGGATGAAGTACTTTCTTCGCGACCGCTCCCTCTGTGTTCGTGTGCGTGACTGCTATTCTGCCCGCTTCCTAATCAAGTGCAGTCTGCCACAAGGCTCCGTTCTTGGTCCCCGACTCTTTATCATTTTCATGATTCAAGATTCAAGATTCAAGAATTTATGGTTACAAAAAGCAAATAGCTTCACAATAACCATATCATAGTAAATATGCGTTCAATAAGAGGTATAAAAAAATCAATTATACGATGTCACTGGAGTCAAGTAATATGCTTACCCTAAGTCAATAAACAGGCATCGTCAAATCGTTAAGTAACAAATAATTGTCCAAGGTACGAGTGAATGTTTGGATACAGGGAGAGGTGATATTTGCTTCGGGAAGGGCATTCCACAGGAAACAGACACGTACTGAATAGAAATATCGGCGACAATTAGTACGGGAATGGGGAATTTGTAGTGCCGCTGAGTGGCTACGTGTAATTCCTGATTCACGGTATTTGAACAAATGTTTGAGTGGATGATCTGGTGTATTCAATATCTTGTAAGTAATTATAAAGTCACTTCGAAGTCTACGTTGAAGGGGAGTGGGGAGCTTTAGCTTTTTCAACCTTTCCTCGTATGTAAGGTTTCGATAACCACGCACGAGTTTAGTTACACGATGATATATCCTGTCAAGCAAGAATATATCTTTTTTCATCCACGGAGTCCATGCTTGCGAGGCGTGTTCCATTGTGGGAATTAAGTAGGTCTTCATGATTCTTGGCAACGTTACAGGCGTAAAGGTTCTGAAGATCCGTCGAAGCATACCTAGAAGCTTTGAAGCACGCTTGTAAATGACCTCACAATGCACGCTGTTCTTTAGGCTTCCACATATCCAGACTCCAAGATCCTTCTCCGATTCGGTCCAGCTCAAAATCGTCTGCCCAAAGTGATATTCGTACTGAAAGGGCTTACCGATTTGCCGTAACTTGCACTTTTGAAAATTGAACGGCAGTTTATTTCTAACTGACCATTCGTGTAGTGCATCTAAATCACTTTGCAGTTTTACGCAGTCTGCAGTTGATTTTATTCGCATCCACAGTTTAACATCATCCGCAAAAAGAACTACCTTGCATGAGAGCGTCTCAGGTAAATCATTGATGTAAACTAGGAAAAGCACTGGACCGAGAACGGAACCTTGCGGTACACCACTGGAGGTATTAATGGCTCGTGATTGTACCCCGTTAACTCGAACGGTTGCCTTGCGCTCATTGAGGTAGCTTTCGAAACACACGAGTAGCTGCCCGTCAATACCAATCTGTTTCAGCTTCCGTAGCAACAGGAAGTGATCAACTCTGTCGAAAGCTTTCGACATATCCAGATATCACGCGTGCACACTGTCTCCTGCGTCAACCGTTTGGGTCCAATCGTTTAATACCGTCAGCAAGTTTGTCAAGCAGGAGCGAGCTTTACGAAACCCATGCTGGGCGACAGATAGTATATTTTGTGATTCCAAATGATGAACTATATTTTCCGTCACTATGCGCTCCATCACTTTGGATATCACGGGGAGTATGGTGACAGGACGGTAGTTCGCGGGATCTGAACGGCTACCACCCTTATAAATTGGTGAAATTACTCCTGTCTTCCACTCTCTTGGCACCACTCCTTCGGTTAGGGAATGTTGGAACAATTGGCATAGTGGTTCACACAGCTGTTGGTCACAGGATTTTAGTAGTGCTGGTGTTATTCCATCGGCTCCAGGAGATTTCCTAGGGTTCAGTCGACACAAGTGTCTTCGTATAATCGCTGAATTAATCTCAATATTATTTAGTTGTTGAGATACAATCGATGTCAGTAAATTCTCATTCACCCTAACCGTTATCGGGCTAAACACATTTTCATAAAATTGAGCGAGAGTATCAGCCGTTTCCTTTGCTGTGACTGTTAATCCATTCTCAGAAAGAACAGGAAACACCCCTGGTTTCACACTGGACCGAGCATTGACAATCCGATAGAGAAGTTTAGGGTTTTTCTTCCATTTTCAAAGACAGAGAGCGATGGTAATATTGCTTGTCCTCTTTGACGAGAGCATTCACTTTGTTACGAATTTTAGAAAATTGCTGCCAAGAGGCATCAGTTCTGGTCTTTCGGTGTTCAGTCCAAGCAAAGTTTCGTTTCCCGAGCCATTTTTTGGTGCGACTGCGAAGCTTAAATCGGAAGTCACTTGCCCGTCGTTCATCAACAAATCGCGAATTATGATCTATGTTTGACTGAAGTATTTTCGTGAGCTCACTGCATTGTGTTTCGGTGTTGTGCTGATCAAGTTCTTGCCAATTTACTAGCTTGAGCGATCCACGTAGACCAGCGTAGTCGATCTTTCTGAACTGTTTGGAGGACGCACAAACTCGTCTAGCACTGCAAACAAACTCAAAGGCTAGCACCAGATGATCACTCCGACCGAGGGGCGCAATGTAGTCAACACCCTCAACTGCTGTTTTCTCTGAAGTAAAGATTAGATCCAAAATTGATGGCAACTCTGATCCTCTTATATGAGTAAAGTCAAACACATGATTATGCAGTGGAATCATGTCGATCACCTCACGAAATTTGTGATCAAATGTGTGTATAGGGTGATCGGACCTGGCAAAGAGATGAGGAAGATGGAAGTCCCCGATGAGTAGTAATTGCGAGCTACGCTTCTCTCCGGCGTAATTTAGCGCTTGTAATAACCTGTCATTCTGAGTATCATTCGAGGCTGGAGGGCGATATATGATTCCAAGAATGTAATCGTCCTGTGACACATTCGTGAGACTGCACCAGAGGGTATCTTCGAAATCAAGTCTTGGATCGTGAATTTTCATGCACTGAAGCCGTTCGTGACAGTATAAAGCCACACCACCACCTTTTCTTGGGCGATCGTTCCGTATTAGCATCATGTTGGGGATTACGAGTTCACTATCAGTCATACAGGATTGAAACCAGGTTTCAGTAACAGCAACGAGGTCTGGCGTGTATCGTTTGCACAGCTCGGTCAGTTCAGTCAATTTGTTGAACAAACTTTGAGCATTGGTATAGATGCATCTAAGTGAGTTTTTAGAGTGTAACGCTGAGTCAGTATTAGTATTTATTGGTCCGACGATGTTGACGTCGGACCGAGATCGTTTTTTGAATCAATTTGAAGTAATTTCGCGGGCGAATTTGCACCAGTTTCGGATAATTGCGTAATTGAGGGCTCCGGGCGGACCTCAACAGCGGCTTTTGAGCTGCACAGTCTAACGTTTTCAGGTAGCCTGTTTCTGTTCACTTTTAGCTTGCTTCGAACATCATCCGCCATGCTACTTGAAAGAAACGTAACCTTAAGTGGCTTTGCCCCTTTCCCGTGATAGTTCGGCGAACGAGGTATTCTGTATGTGTCGACAACTACAGAATTTTGGAAACCGATATTTTCGGCTATAAATGACCATTGTTTACGGTCGTGCTCTTTGTTTTCGAAGCCCGTTGTGGTGCCCGAATTTTCTGGAACGTCAAGCAGAATAATACTCCTTGGTGCTGTTTGATCCCGCCTATTCGGTGCTTTTGACCTTTCCCACCAAGGAACGTCAGCATATATACGGTTGGGTAGGTCACTTTGCGTTCGGAGCAAATACGGATTTAGTAGGACATTTTCCATGTCCTTTTCGTTGGCGAAAGTGATTTTAAGGAGACGTGGTTTATCTTGATTCGGGGATTTCGTATGACGAGTTAATCGAGTTACCGACACGGGGTGAATACTGTCTAGGCCGATTCGATTACAAACGACGAACCAGTTTTCACGGTCATGCTTCTGCCTTTCTTGAAAGAGCGTCACCTCTGACTCAGGAATATTGGTGCATATTACACTTAAATTTTTTATGCGTTTTATCGAATTTTTCTGCTCCCTGTGATATGGAACCGTTTTGCTTTGAACTTCCTCTTTTGCCTGAGGTTTAGGGCTCAATTCTAACGCCAAACACTTATCACCTTTAGACACCATCTGGGCGAATGTTAGCTTGCTGGAATGAGACGCGTTCACTTGGAGCTCTTTGGACGTAACCCCTGAGTCTGGAATCGATGGTACATTATTGACTTTTTCCAACAGTTCCGTCGATTGATGAAGTTCAGATTGCTTTTTGTTATCTTGAGCATCATCTGCTTCGGGTTGAATCGCTGGGGCAATTTTATCCATCAAGAGTGTTTTAAGCCTTTCCTCAATTATTCGATAATTATTTTCTAAAATTTCTAATCGAGGCTCAAGCCTTGCCTCATAGGCAGCGTTGTGTGGATTGTCGCTAGACTGTTTGCTTCGACATGAAGTGCATATGTAACAGACACTGGGGAAATCCACGTTGTTGATAATCGATGCCACTTCCTCTGTTAGGGCTTTATCACAATTGACATGTATTTTACTCAGGCAGCCGAAACATTTAACGACATGAGATCTAGTGCTTACCCCTTTGTTGCAAATTTTGCACACATCACGTGCGGCCTTCTTTGTTTGGGTTTTCGGGGTCAACCTGGGTGTCATTGTTTCAATCCGGTGACGGGTGACTCAGTGCAGTTATTGATCGATCGATAACTAGCGGTGGAGTGAATGCGTTGGATCGGAGTTAAGTGATCCAAACGATGAAAAGCGAACGAGGTAGGATAGAACTGTTGCGATTTCACGATTTTCGATCTCACAGATTTCAAAAGAATATCGGTCGATTCGGAGTGATTTGCTCTTCTCGACGGCATTTGAACGGAAACAATATTCCAAAGTACCGGGTCTGTTGCACGCGTGAGTAATTTGGGTTAAAATTCGAAAATTTGGATTTTCAAGGATTCAACTTTCGCGAACTTGAAACTGGTATAATCCAAACGAGTGAATTGAGACGAGTTCAATGATATCTGAACCGATCAGTTCAGAAGAGCAAGTGAAGAAATAGATTCAAAAGTATGAGAGCACAGATTTATGCGACCGCACAGCACACTAATCAATGATATTGGCCAAAACATTGAATCGCCGTTCCTCCTTTTTGCGGACGATGTTGAAATCTGGCGCTAACTCAAATCGCCAAGGGATTCACACGTCCTACAAGATGACTTAGATCGTCTACACGGCTGGTCTTTGAGGAATCATCTCCCATTTAACACATCCAAGTGTAGCGTTCTCCCCATCCGACAATCAGATCCGGTCGCTTAGAGTTTGGCTCAACAGTACTTCAGAGTGTTCGACAAAAAAAGGATCTCGGCATCATCATCCAGCACGATCTCGGTTGCACCACGCAATGCAAACGAGCCGCAGCTGTAGCCAATCGCAACACTGGCTTACTTCGCCGCGCTTTAGGCAGGTTTGACCGGTTTCTCTTCTTGACACTGCTGAATGTCTACATCCGTCCACACTTGGAATACGCAGTACAGGCTTGGCATCCTTGGCTATGCAAAGACGTGTCCCTTCTCGAAAAAGCCCAGAGACGTGCGACAAAGCTTGTCCGTGGTATGCATAACATGTCTTACGAGGAAAGGTTACGCAGTTTAGATATATTCTCCGTTACCTACCGTCTTCACCGCGGTGACATGTTACTTACCCACCGATCTTGACTGACCCCTCCCATCCATGCAACTCCCTATTCGTTCCCTCTCCAAGCACTAACCTCCGAGGACATGAGCTCAAACTGTTACATCAACAGAGCAGGCTTCAATGTCGACACAGCTTTTTTTCTGTGAGAGTATGCAGTCAGTGGAACACTTTTCCAGGCACGCTTTTTGAGGTCGCTTCTCTCGGTTCATTCAAAGGTCTCCTCGATTCTTACCTCCATGAAATCTCCCACACCCAAGACACAAGTACCCCGTAAACACTATTTTAATTTTTTTTACAAACCCTACCCTTTTCCCCTCCAAAACTCACTAGCTCGTGGCAACGGTAAGTTCTCTTTCTGTGCCATTTGCATTTTTCTCACAACCCCGCTAACTCGTTGTCAGTTTTATTGCTCTTCCAGATCCCAGTATCGGAAGTCCGTATACACGCAGTTTCAACTGACCCTATTCCGGAGGATGTGGTGGGTAGCTGTGTCCCGGGTTGACGCCCTACCTGTCCAAATGCCACAAAAATCCATTGATGGTGCGGGCTAAACGCGAATGAGGCCCGCTATTAGGCCTTGGAAACTCAAACATTACTATCTTTGCTTTTTCGACCCACCGCTCTATCTATCCTGCAGTTTGTACAAGCTCTCAGCTTTTTTATACCGTAATACACGCGAACTTCAGTTCACATTGTATGCAGAAGTCTTTGGTAAAGAAAACCGCAATATTTGAATGTTCATGGTCATTAAAAGATGCTCAAAATGAAATAATTAAGGAAAGTGGTAAATGTAATTTGGTCTGGCGAAATGCATGCATACAAACAAATTTATTTTACTTGCTTGCTAAATAATGAGATTACTTGTTATTCGCAATATCTGAGTCGGTGTGATTATTCAGGTTACGCAATATTTTGAAAATTATTTCTTCGATAGTTATATATATATATATATATATATATATATATATATATATATATATATATATATATTTCAGCTGCTCGGAAATATACAGAATATACTTAAAATTGACTGAATTATAATGAAAAGTAGTTTTAACGTTCCAAGGACATTTTGTAGTCAAAATCATCTTTAGCCTTCATCGGTCATTCAGACAGGCTGTAATTTAGATACTCAATAGTCAATAGTTTTATCGTGGTAATAAAAGCTGATAGCTTGTAAGAAACCACTGGGTGGTGTGTACAGAGGGTCGCCCAAAGCGTGCTAAAAAGCATAGATGATGAGAGAAAAAACGGAGACAAATAGGCCTTATTGCATACATCTTGATTGGACATTTGTCTTTTTATAGGGAGAAGTGTCACCCCAAGACAATCCCACCACGTCCTCCAGTGCATGCCGGACTTACAAACGGTTGCTTTGGCGTGAGCAACGTTGATCCTTGTAAGCTGGGGAGAAGTCTGGAAAAAGTGTTAGTCGTTTATGGCTGTTAGTGGTATGTAAGTATAACGGGGTAGATCAGATTGGCGAAAGATAAACGAAAGTCACTTGAAAGTTGATTGTCATAGGTGTTTGTCTAGGCGTTGCTTAAACGAGGACAGTGACTCAGCACATATCACCTCCGGTGGGAGAGCGTTCCAGACACGGCATATGCGAAGGGGTAGGTAATACCTTCGACTGTTCAATCGGCTGTTCTGATGAACAATCTTGAGATTGTGCCCACGATGATTGCGTCGATTAGATAGAGGCATCAGGAACTTGCAAGGGTGCTGATTCTCTGTGAGAATGCGAAAGGTCAAAAGCAAATCTCCGCGGAGGAGTCGGTAGCGGATTGTGAAGAGGCCGCTATATTGCAGCCGTTCTTCGTATGACATGTTTTGGAGGCCGTTGATAAGCTTTGTTGCTCGCCGTTGTGGCTGTTCGAGGGTGTTCATGTCTTGTTGGAGCCACGGATGCCACGCACTGACTGCATATTCGAGCGGGGGGCGGATGTAAGCGGACAGTAGCTGTGGGAAGAGTCATCGGTCAAAGCATCTGTAAAGTCACCTCAGAAGACCAACACTGTGGTTTGCGGCTCTTGCAGCCTTGTCGCACTGGCTGGAGCAACCCAAGTCTTGCTGTAAGATGACGCAGAGGTCGCTTACCTGGTCTACATGGTGCAAAAGTTCGTCTCCCAAGTGATAAGCGTAACTAACAGAGTGTCGAATGGTCAGAATGTGGCATTTTGTCGAGTTGAAAGGTAAATTGTGTTCTAATGACCACTGGTAAAGGCGGTCGAGGTCACGTTGCAGGAGTTGATGATCTTCGAAGCTAGATATAGGACGCCAAACCTTGAGGTCGTCTGCGAAGAGTAAAATTTGAGCTTGATAAGATCATGCTGATATCATTGATGAATATAAGGAAGAGAGTCGGCCCGAGTACGTATCCTTGCGGAACTCCACTGGTCACCGGGAAACAGTCTGAATAGGCGTCTTTGACGCGTGCACACAATGTGCAATCTTGCAGAAGTCAGCTGATCCACGTCAACAAGGGGTCATCGATTCCGTAGTGGCGTAGCTTTTGAATGAGAATAAGGTGATCAACTCTATCAAAGGCTTTCGAAAAATTCAGGTATGCCACGTCAACTGCCACCCGGCAGTTCACGGCTTTTGTCCAATCGTCCCTGGCCAACAGGAGGTTGGGTAGGCAGGAGTGTCCTGGCCGGAAACCATGCTGTTCATGAGCAAGGATGTGATTTTCTTCAAGATGGCGTGTGATGGTGTCAGTTATAATACTTTCCATGACCTTTGAGATCACAGACAGCAAGGTCACCGGGCGGTAATTAGCTGGTAAGGTGCGGTCGCCTTCTTTAAAGACCGGAGTGATCAAGCCTTGTTTCCAAGTTTGAAAATTATTTCTTCGATAGTTATATATACACTGCAGTATCTGTATCACAGGACGATAGTCAACCAAGTCAAAACGTGTGCACGATTCTTTCGGAGGTGTGCTTAAAAACCCGCTACTACCAGGATTTATTCGTAGGGAGCACATGCGTGTGTACCTGTGCAGTCTCTGACTGTGTGACACTTTGCCTGGATCAGGCTTGTCCTTTCATACATACGTACCTGTGAATGGAAGATGAGAGAAGTCTCATCACCGAAAGGTGAGAGATGTAATGCATGTTGCATGTCCAATCGAATGAAAAGACGATCGACTGCAGTTTATTTCAAGTAAAACGAAAAATGGAAAAGAAATGCTTTTTGTTTCAAAATGATTTTACAAATATTTTTGTTGTTTTTGACAATAAATATGGTTGGATTTAGTCTTAAGGGTAATGCTCCGGAAAGAGCACCTACCACCGTTCGTTCAGCCTATGTTTGAACGCATTTACTGAATTCGCCGAGATTAGTTCTGCGGGAAGTGAGTTCCACGCGTTCACTACACGTATGCTAAAGAAGTGCGTTCTGGATTCCAGCCTGGTGTGCTGTTTACTTAGCTTAATACTGTGCCCTCGTGTACCAACCAAAGGAGAGAACCGAAAGAAGTAATCGAATTTGAGACAATTTTATCCTTTGCAAACCTTAAAGGTCTCTATAAGATCCCCCCTGAGTTGCCTCGTCCTAAGCGAGAAAAATCCTAATGCTAATAGACGATTTTCATAATTGGTGTATGCTAACCCCTGGATCATGCGAGTGGCCAGCTTCTGTACATTTTCTAGCTGCACTGTATCCAGGTAATACGGCTTCCAAGCCTGAATACATTATTCTAGATGCGGCCTTACTATTGCCTGCACGGATGTGCAATCGTGCAGCACTTATGTGCTGTGCGGCTAACATCGTGCTAAATTGATTGGCCAACGGTGGTGAGCTGCATACTGAAACATGCTGGAGTCTCACTACCATTTCTATTTCTATTTCCCCTCTCATATCTGTCTAGGCCTGGACAACCTGACAGTATCTTAGCCTACGTGCAGTCTCTGACTGTGCGGCACTTTGCCTGGATCAGGCTTGTGCTTTCATACATTCATACATTGCCTTGTAGAGGTGCAACAGCACCTTCGCTTTTCTGCAAGTTAGGGCTGAACCTAGTCGAAAGAGTTCCATCCTGGCCCTTTGAGCCGCAGCAGCACATTGGTCAGCCCACTTGAAGTTTGCGGAGACTTTGATTCCTAAGTCCTTAGTAGATTTTACCCTGTGGAACTCCGTGTTGGTTGAGGGCGTCGAGATAATCATGTTGCCTGCCAGTGTAGAGAGCAAGTGACTCTTCTTTAGTTTAAGAGGAAGTTCCCACTTAACCGCCCATGTCGTCACCGCTTATACGTCACTTATCAGATCGGAGTTATCCGACATACCAACAATTTTTACCTCGTCAGCAAACATATGACAGGGTAAGCGCAGTTGGTTAACTAGATCATCAATGAAGATGAGGAACAGCAACGGCCCCAAGACTGAGCTCTGGGGAATCCCATTCGTTATATGCGCACATATACCATGACAGTAAAGTAATGGTCGCTAAGTAATGCTAGAATCCAGCCCAGTAGATCTCCTGATACTCCTATGGTGGAGAGTTTGAGAAGCAAGTTGCCTGTCGTTGACTGAATCAAGAGCCTTACTAAAGTCAAAATAGAAGACTTCTACCGCTATACCATCATCAATCCTCTTAGTAACCCCGTTTAGAAAGCTCAACAAGTTAGTCAGACATGACCTATCTTTTAGGAATCCGTGCGGCATTCAGTAGAGAGTGTTTGGTTAAGTATTTACAAATTTTATCGCTGATCAACCTTTCCATAACCTTACATAGTACACTAGTGAGGCTAACCGTGCGGTAGTTTTTGACCACCGAAGAAGCTCCTCCCTTATGGATAGGCACTACAATGGCTGTTTTCCCTTCCGCATGAAGGGTGCCCTGTCTGATGTATATTGTTAAAAGTTCTGTGATCGGCGCAACTAATCTAGGAGCTAGCAGTCTGATCATTCGTGGATGGATGTTATCGAGCACTGTCGACTTGTTGCATGCTAGGCTGGCCAATATAGTCTCGACATTGTGTACCTCGAATGTAAGTTCAGTGCAGAGGCGGCGTTCAGTGAGTGGACACTGAAGTGATGGCGCAGAGGCGTTCGAGTTATCATCTCGGCGTTGCACGTTTTGAAAATGCAAGGAAAACAAGTGAGCCTTTTCAATGCTTGCAATGACGGCAGAGCCATCGTCTCTTCTCAAGGTACCTACACCTCTTCGTGTTGAGCCTTTAAATTGAACGTAGCTCTAGTATCGTTTCGGATGAGTATTGACCTCTTGAGCGAGTCTCCTTTCAAAAGATAACTTTGCAGCATGTGTCTTGGAAACAGCGATATTTCGCGCTTTTTTGTAACGGGCCCAAGTTTCACATGAGGGAGTAATCTTGTAAGGCCTCCATTTTGCGTCGCGGTGACGTACGCTATGGGAGACTGAGGCTGACCACCATTGAGATTTACCATTTTTTTGCGAACAAGTACGAGAGGAGCGAATCGATTCTGAAGTTGAAGGATGTTTTTCTTGATCTGCCCCCACATCCCATCCACATGGTCAATGTTTTGCCATTGGACTAGCGCTGCCGCCTGCGGTATGGCTGCAGGGTTGATCCTATGAAAGCATCAAAACAGCTTAAGTGTTGGTTTACCAAATGACAAGAGTAACTCGCAGGCTAGTACTACATGATCGTTCTTTCCTAATGGTGGTAGGAAGACCAAATTTTCGATACCTCTTTCAGCAGTTAAAATAACTTAGTCAAGATTAGACGGAGACTGACCCTCGCGGAATCTAGTTGGTTCGTTTACGCGTTTCCTGGAGCATGCGAGGTTTGGTACTCCCAGTTTATTTCGGGTAGATTAAAATCACCGAAGATTACAACACGTTGTGATCAGATGAAAAAAATCCTGTCCAGTGTTGTACAACTTTCCAGTGATTGCTTATTGCTTACTTGCTTAATCCCTTGAGTTCCGGGAGGAACATAGGGCCTCGGCAACTTGTCTCCAGTTTGGTCTGTCCATAGCAGCCAGTTTGATGTCGTTCCAGTTAAGTCCACACTTGCGGATTTCCTCTTCACCCGAGCGCTTCCAAGATAGCCTTGGGCGTCCGACCCGTCTCTTCCCGATTGGGTTCCATACCAGAGCATGACGCGTGATGTCATCATAAGGTTTCCGCAAGGTGTGCCCAACCCATCTCCACTTTCTTCTACTGATCTGCTGGGCGATCGGGTCCTCAGCAGCAATCTGCCACAGGTCTTGATTCCTTATCTTTTCTGGCCATTTTACCCCAATAATTCGACGAAGGCAATTATTGTGGAATGATTGCAAGCGGCCAGAAGACTTTGGTGTCACTCGCCAGGTTTCCAGTGATATTAGGCAATATATATTCCACTAGTTGTTTGAACTGGCTTTCCGATTTTGCTGCAGAAACCTAATCCGGAAGCTCATTTCACACGTTAACAACTCTTGTTGAAAGAGTGAATCCTCGTTTTAGGTGTAGTGACCTTCGATTCTAGAGCTTTAGAGCATGGCCACTGGTTCTTGAGCCTGCCACGAGATTAAAAAAAACTCGCGCTGTTCGTCATCTAGTGACGAGTTACCAGCAAGTCAGCGCACACGCCGGATACTGAGCGACATAAGCTTGAGGCGTTGAACTCTCTCCATATAAGTAGTCGATTTCAATCCTTGGACTATTTTAGTCGCTGTTGCACGTTTTCCAGCTGGTCAGGTTCTCCCTTTGTTTATGGGAAGTACGCTGGTAAACCATATTCCAAAGCTGGTCTCACGTTTTTTTGAAAAAAGAATGCTAAACTAATAGTCCATCACGCGCGGTTTGCGCACCATATTGTCTGTTCGTATCGTTCTTGGATTTGGGCGACCGTTTCACAATTCTACCCAGGTCTCGTTCAATATCAACCCATTTCAGATGATAATCCCCCGAGGAAGTACGTACCCTCAGGCGTGTTTGACCCCAAAAGCATCACTGCGCATTTTTGCACAACACTGAACAATTGCACGTCTATTTGCGCCGAGACTGGACCCCGTTGCGCCGAGACTGGACCTTGACGTGGTGCAGCGGCTTGCGTGCCTCGATGATCCATTGAGCTATACTGGGTGATGTCTTCGTGGCATCTTCAGAGTTACTCATACCAGGTTGGTCAATGGTGAGAAGCCAGACAAACACAGTCTCCTTGTCCCTCGCGGACATTGTATACCAGAAGAGGCGTATGAATCCGCAAGGATCACCGGCTCGACTGGTTGGGATGATGTCGGGAGTCCCTGCTTGGTCTCTACCTCGCGAATGGCTTGTGAACTGTACCTACAGTATCCGGCCCCGATAGGTGCGATCCTTAATCTCGCTCCGCTGCCTTGCGGGTTAGGCTTTCGGGCCAAAGGCTTGAGGTGGGAGTCCTCAAGATCAACTCCTCTACTTCGGCCTGGGCAACCGGGTAGTATCACGCCCACACCCAAATTGATTGGGTGGCACTTTGTCATTTTTTAAATGATTGTGTAAAAATATATATATATACGTCTATTTCGGTATTTGCATTTGTATTGGAATGCACGATTTGCGAGTTTGGATTTTTTGTATTGCACAATTAACACCATGCTAAATTGATTTGCTAAAGTTAAAGAGCTGCGTGCATACAGTCTCACTTCCATTTTCGTATTTTCTATACCTGTCTAGACCTGGGCAACATGACATTATCTTAGCCCACGCGCAGCCTCTGACTATGTAGTACTTTGCCTGGATCCAGTGTAATATATTTTATGCAAGAAGATTTCAGCTCGCATTTCTAAAACAAAGTTTGGGTTTCGTGAATAGGGTCATTTATGGCTTCAAAGTGGCTTTCATAGATGTAAAATCGTGCAGTACTTCTGTGTTGTGGGGCTAACACCGTACTAAATTGATTGGCCACTGGTAGTTGGCTGCATGCTTAGAGACTCTGGAGTCTCACTACCATTTTTATTTTCTTTCTGATATCTGTCTAGACCTGGGCAACCTGACACTGTCTTAGCTCACGTGTAGTCTTTCACTTTACGGCACTTTGCCGGGATCAGGCTTGTGATTTCTTACTATAAAAGCTTAAAGACAAAGCCTATAAGGTTTGGTTGTATGGATATGAAACCTAGACATTGAGTAAAGCAAAGTTATGACGCCTGCAAGACTTCGATAATCGTTGTCTCATCACCGTCTCTGGAGTTAGTTGGCACCACCAGATACGCAACTGAACTATCCATAATAGAATCTTTGGTAGAGACGTAGATGTTGAAAAAACAAGTTCAAATTCAGAGTGCTGATTGGTAACGTATTGCGAATGAACCGTCGTTATTTTCTTAACGCGGTTTTGTTTGACACTTAACTCTAAAATGGTGAACAGATGCTGACTTGGCTTAAGTGATGAAGTTGAAACAGCTGTTGTTGTGGCAACCCGTCTTTTAGGTTATTGTCCGATAGATCAGAATACGATGTTGCTTCTAACTTACAGTGATATGGTTCACAACTTTGTTCAGTGGCGGTTATTTTAAACGGTTTTGGGTGCTTGATTAATCTTGTACGTAGTCAAGTTGGGTGGCAAAGGAAGCTTGTTATTATGCATGAAAGTGAAGAGTGGTGCCGCTTTGTACCCAAATTCCCAAGAATCTTCATTGGAGCCGACTCATCCTCCAGGAGGAGATAGTCGCACAAAAGTAAAAGTAAGGTATGAAAGTGAAAGTGGCAAACAAACTACTCTGCTGATATCGCTCTACTCCACTGATCGAACGCGTGTTTAATTCGCGGTTTAGACAACTCATCTCAGTTTAGCTGTGCCTAATTATTTACAGGTTCCGTTACTGTTTTGATCCCGCCATTTCCCATTACTTTAGTATTTTATCGTATCTTGGTTGTACGGCAGATGGGCACTTGTTATTTACTACCGATTTAATCTTGTCTGTAATAAGGAATAAACAATTTTGGGATGTTATCACCGAAAAACACTGACTGAGCGAAGCGCTGATGTCAGCTCCTTTAAGCTGTTTTGGGCACGTTTTCCAAACGCCGTCTCACCACTTACCATATCGCGTCTCGTTCGCAAAATCTGTTAAAAGCTGTGAGATAACGATGGGTGGCCAGTAAGTTATAGCGAATTGGGATGAGAAGCTCTCAGTTAATTGAAAATTTTACGTTCTGTGGCTGCTAACTCAAGCCAGTAACTCAAATGTACTTTATTGTTTGTATCACAATTGTTTTGTTTTACCATTGTGTCCTATCGTTTTAAAAACGGAAAATAATCGCAAGGTATTTGAAAATATTCGAGACCGATCGAGAGTCCATAATCATGAAAATAAAGTTTGCAATGAATCGGTTATAGTAAGTTTTCGGTAACGTTTCGCTTCTGAACACCGAAGCTTCGTCAGACCAAGGGTGTCGGTACGAGCAGTGTTCAGGTTTAAATGGCATTTTCTTGACCAATCCTGAGTTCTCTAAGCTAGACAGGGGAGATCAAGATAATTGATCACCTACTAATTGCTGTGTTCATCCCTTATTGTTTATTAATTGCACAATTCAGCGTCTGCCGACACACTGCTTACGTAATCATGTGCGTATTAGGTGTGATGTTCGTTAATCCTTATCCGCTGCAAAACCGAACGCCAGGTTGTTGAGATATCCGCCCCATCCACATTGTTCACCGCATTCGCCCCAGCCTTTGTTATTTCAACAGCCTCGGTATGAAGTCTTTCCCTATAAGATTTCACACCCCGTCTTATTACTTCCATGTTATCAAGATCTACGCTGTGTCCAGTGTCTAGCACGTGTTCAGCTAGGGCAGAATCCTATATCAGTGATTGCTATTCACTGGGATTGCTGGGTTGCCTACCCACTTGTTTCCTGTGTTCGTTTACCCTAGTGCAAACCTTTTTCGCATCTCGTGAAACTACAAAAGCTGCTTGATATTCACAGTTTCATATTTGGTTTATCTGCTTTTTATGTAAGTGTTTGTTTATTTGATTATTTGAACTTTGGAGAATGATTATGAAAAAAAATTCAGCAGAGATCCAGCAGCGCAATGATTGTCAGCCGATGTAACAGCCTTCGCGTGCAGTCTCACAGATCTTGCTTGGAGTATAACCAATGCGAATCCAGCTAAACGTTTTAAGCCCATGCTAGAAGCTTCATTTAAAGCCATCAGTCTAAAAATCCTGCCACCATTGAGTTCAAAACTGTCTTTCCGACCGCTATACATTTGAATTTCTAGATTGGATGGCTCTAAGTTCTGATTGTGACTAGGAAGCACTACGTAATGTGGCTCAATGCGTCGACGAGGCACACAAATGGTCACCATCGATTGGATCCGCTCTAATTCGACAGACGTTTGTGTGTGATTGAAGTCTTGATATGATGGACACAAAAATTCAGTGAATCATTCAGATTGTTCCATCGACTTAATATAGTATAATCATTTTAGGTAACTATACGAAGTTTAATCTCTCAATAAATTCCTGTTTATTCGCTGTTCATCAACACGCTTACTCTATTTTCAGAGGGGTCATATGCCTGACTTTTCTAGACGAGCGCGTATCAAGCCTAGGCTGACTCAAGATGGGGATTCTTGTCTTCGTCTGGGCCCGTTCGTTCATTCGTTGGATCGTGTTGCCAAACGTTTTAACCTCGAATTAAGCTCATCCACCGTGGATTCCACAGAAAAGGAGATATTCACTTGGAGGCTTTCTTCAGAATGCTTCACATTAATAATCGATTGTCGGAAGCAACTGTCGCATTTTGAGCAAGATCTTGGTTCAGTTTCGGCTACTTCGGATGATCTAATTTCGGTGGATGACGTAAAGTTCGAGTATAATCACGATAAGATTCTGGTGAGTTTCGTTAATGTGAATGCTTTGTATCGGATACTATTCTTTCTTTTTAATTGTATCTTCTCCATTTTTCAAGTTTGAGAATTATCAGGCAACATTAACTAAAATTCACTATTTTAACTAGGTTGTTCATTTTTTGCTTATTTAATCGTATTTTGCATGGATATGCAATCGTATAGTACTTCGGTGCGTGCAGATAAAATCGTGCTAAATTGAATTGCCACCGGTAGTGAGCTACATGCGACAACACGCAGAGTCGATAAGCCATTTCTGTTTCTATTTTACTTTCTCACACCTGTCTTGGCCTGGGCAGCCTGACAGGTCTTAACCCACGTGCGATATTTGTCTGTGCGGTACTTTGCCTGGACCAGGCTTTTGATTTGGTGCATACGTACAATCGTTTTGCTTTTACCGATCCTTACGAACAGCATTTCGGAACTCGGCTATTAAAGCTCCGTGATGTGCTAGCGTTGATTCATTTGCATATTTATACTTGTAAGTGGTTGAACCATTTTTGAAATATTCGTATTTTTAGGTATCTACAAGCTGCTGATAAAAATACGTGAGGTCCGCAGACCTCGAGTCTAGTAGTACCACAAGTGCCTCTGTTACGGCACTGCGGTTGTCAATGCCCATGACAATAAAAGCAGTGATTATGGCAGTGAGACTGCAGCTCTTGCTCAGAGGCAATCAATGCAAAAAGCTGTCACATGCGTAATTTGAAGCTAACGTACAACTGCACCTTTGAATGGAGGTCTTCGATGCGTCCTAACGAAATTGTCATCGTTTTATCAATTTTAATTATCATGCACCTGCCATCGGTTTCTTTTAATTTTTATCGTCGTCTGTGCACAAGTTTCTCTGGACACTGTGTACTTGCATGCATGCACGTATGTATGAATGAATTCACAAGCCCGGACCCAGGCAAAGTGAAATCACGTGGGTTTAGGTACTGTCATGTTGCCTATACCTAGATAAATATATGAGAAAATGACAATAAGCCACTAGGCATGGGCAACCTGACAGTATCTTAACCCGCGTGCAGTCCTTGACTGTGCGGCACTTTGCCTGGATCAGGCTTGTGATTCCCTACATAAAGTGGGCTTCAGTATGCAGCTCATTTCCTTTGGTAAATTGTTTTAGCAAGGTGTTACCTCTACATTATGTATGAAAGCACAAGCCTGATCTAGGCAAAGTGCCGAACAGTCACAGACTGCACGTGGGCGAAGTTACTATCAGGTTGCCCAGGTCTAGACAGATATGACAAAAGAGATAAAAAGAAAATAGAAATGGTAGTGAGACTCTAGCGCGTTTCAGGATGCAGCTCATTCCCGGTAGCCAATCAATTTAGCACGATGTTAGCCACACAGTACCGAAATACTGCACAACTGCGCAGCGTCCATACAATTTTTCACTTCATACTAAAGGTCGAGTGTACAACACAGTCGTGCGTGCTACGCTCTTCTATGGTTTGGAAGTCTGATCTATCGGAGCGGAAGATGTCCGTCGGCTTTCTGTTTTGCATCGCGGTGCAAATATAGGTGTCTACAAACAGGTGTTTGCACCAAGAAGTCATGGACTGATAGAAAAGCTGATGCTTGCTCGTTTGCGATGGATGGGGAACATTTTAAAAATGCCACATCACCGCTTGCCAAATCGCAGCTTATTTGCAGATCCTCGTCAAGGATGAAAGTAACGACCAAATGGCCAGTCATGGCATGGAGCACTTGGATGAAGAAAATCACCGCAGCATTAGGCTAGTTGGGACGTAATCATTTGCCTGGGTGGTCTAAACAATTCACAATCGCATCTAGTGAAATTAATAAAGCAAGCTATTTTGGGGCATTCGTATATTCCGCTTGCCAAGTTTTATGAGTCTATTTATCTGTCTTTCCTGCTTCGCGTTGCCACTTTGTCTAGCTCCCGACGATGATGATAATCTTTGATCAACTCCAATGCGCAGCTACCATTCGTCGTCTGGCAGCTTTACTTCAAAACTAATGTCGACAAATATTAATAATTTTTGGCATGATAAATATAATTTTAATTTCTACGATTACTTGTTTTCATCCAATTATGTCTTGATACTATTTGTAATACTTGAAAGATGTGTTATTTTATTTACATTTTGTTTCAGCCTTGCCATGATCTTAAAAGGGATTTCAACTCCGGAGACATTGATTCGCTGTCTCATCACTTGGCAAATCTGGCTACAATTTATTCCATCCCCGGTAGCCCGTAAGTTTTCGTGATGTCGTTTTGAGTAACCCTGTTCACACTGTAAAAAATTGAAAACTCGTTTATTGAAATCACTTCAGGATCGACCGTGCCAGGGCCTTCATGTGTCTCGAAGCGGTAGAATTTGATCTGGCGCTGCTTAGCCAAATCGCTCTACAAGATTATGCTTCTCAACTAAACGAAGAGTTGAATCCTCGGTCGATTCCCATGTTAACCGGATTACGTCAGCAGTCATTGGACGATGTGGATGCCCCCGTACTCAGGCACATGATCAATCAATCTCTAGTTGGTCATTTCTTGCCTCGTAGCGGAGGTCGTTTGGGACAACTCACATATCTGGTTACGCCATTGCAAGTGGCTATTCATCGTAGCACGTTGCCATTACTTTCCAATTTCCGAGGAGGTTCTGTGAAAGGTGTGCTCGGTGGTTTTTCGGCTCATATCGGCCTCAGGCCACGGACGGATTGTTTCTCGGGACCTGCTTGTTTGCAGCAACTGGCTTTTATGCCACTGGTCACATTACATGAAGATAGTCTTGGGAATAGGTACGTTCCACGTATATCTGTTTATGCACGTGTTACACTGATCTGTCTAACCATCCGTGCCTGAAAACTATATTTATGACTAATAAAAAGTCGTAACGGTGTAGTATTATCTTGAGTCCGTGCCTTTCAAATTTTAGTACCCGTGTCTAAACTATTCATTCCAGCAGTTCCGCGAGCCCATTTTAAACATGTTATGAAATATGTGCTTAGCCTTGCTAAATTGATTAGCCACCGGTAGTGAGCTGCATGCTGAAGCACGCTGGAGTCTCACTTCCATTTCTATTTCTATTCCCCTCTCATATCTGTCTTAGCCCACGTGCGGCACTTTGCCTGGATCAGGATTATGCATTCATACCACACCATACCATACCATTTCTATTTTCCCGATCATATGTGTCTAGGCCTTGGCAACCTGACAGTATCTTAGCCCACGTACAGTCTCTGAATGTACGACAGTGCCTGGAGCTGGCTTGTGCCTTCGTATCATACCATACCATGTGCTTAATCGAAATGCATGATTTCTATTTTTTGTTACAATGTATTTTAATACGCTTCGTCTATCTAGGGTCCCAGATTTTGCCCAACTGGATGAAATTACGTCTGCATCAATTGAAGCTGAGCTTGTGCTTTATTTGGATCCCCCAATTCCCTTCACTGTCGATGGTCTGCGCCAGTTGGAGGAAGTAACCGGTAAGAATCGCACTATGCGCGACTTCCGATTAATGTTAATGTGTTAGTTGTTTTAGTCATGAAAGAAACGGTTTCTAATGAATCAGTTATGGCATGACCACGATTTCTCCATCTGACGCAATCATATTGCTATATGTGATTGGCTGTTGTACTTCTCTCTACTTGCATTTTACATGCCATATGTGTATCTTGGTTGTTTGCTAAAAGTCTCCGTTCGTTAGTATCACAGGGAATCGCACGTATAGAAATAGCGTTGCTGTTCAACTGCAATATAGGCTAAAATAATATTTATGTATATAGTGGGGACCTTTAGAAGATATGTGTGAAATTGCAGTATCTTAGCCCACGTGTAGTCTCTGACTGTGTGGCACTTTGCCTGGAGCAGGCTTCTGCTTTCATATCATATCATACTATACATCCAGTGTACTCTAACCAGTTTATTCGTCAACGTCTGGACTTCCTTGAAGCGGATTCGCAATAATTGTTTGCTGTACAGTTAACCCCGTACTGTGTTGAGTACCAATGTAGCTAGAAAACGTTGCAACATCCCTGTCGTTATCCTCTTTATCATAAATCTTTTTAGTTCTGGGTCAAGTATATGAAGGATAATAGTAATGAGACTTAAGTGTGTCTTGCTTGCAGCTCATTATCGGTGTCAATCATTTTTAAACGCTGTTATCTGTAGAATACCGATGTGCTACACCGTCACACATCCATTAAACTTCCGTTGTTGTTGGCCTCCTTCGGTCAATGTCGACCATAACAAGGGCTTTTGCTTTTGTGCGACTATCTCCTGAAGGATGAGTCGGCTTCAATGAAGAGTCTTGGGAATTTGGGTACAAAGTGGCGTCACCAGCACCACTCGGCGTTTGTTTGAGTCAGCTTATCTAGCCTTTGCACAACCAAATGCGACCTGCAAGGCAGCAGGGAGTTGCCAGAAAGAGGTGGTGTGCACCAACTAACCGTCTACGAGACTGCTCAAGATTTTTCCTCTGGGTTTTCTCCCGAAGCCTTTCCCGCGATCGGGTATCCCGCAAGGCAGCGGAGGTTTATAATCAGGGTTTTCCCTCCATTAGCTAACGAGCTCCATCTGCCCGAAGCAAACTGGTTTTCAGACAGCAGTCACTCACCCTCGCCCCTTCTCCTGTTGGTAAAAGCAGTTCCACCGGGCTCGGGGAGCTGTGTAAGCCAGAAGCTAGGCTTGGTTGTCAGAGGCTATTTGAGACGCGCGCCATATAGAAGCATTTTATAGACAGTGGAAGCTTATCCCCACTACCAACGTCCGTCTATGACAACCTTTGGAATCCATGATGGTTGCATACACACACGTATCTTCATACCCTACAATGAAGCCATCAGGGTTTGAGCGCGAAAAACGAAACTTTCGTATTCCATGCTAGTTAAGTGTTTCTGCAATAGAGCCTATCTGAGTGTCCCATTTAACGCTGGCTATGCCGGTATAAAATGATTTTCAAAGGCCAGAATTGATCTATGTTATTTCTTTCCCAGGTTTACCCTTTGTATCTTTGTTAGTGAGTTTTGTTGCTGTTGTCACGTTGGCAGCCATCTAACACTACAAATTATTGCAGAACTGCTGATGGAACCCTGGCTGTTTACTTTAACGGTACTGTTAATGCAACTGGGGAACTATATGAAATCACAAGCTTGGATTCAGGTCATGTACCTCACAGTCTGACTTAAGGTTGCAGATATACAAAATCAAAAATTGAAGTGAAAATCCATCGTGTTTTGGCATGCAGCTCATTACCGGTGGCAAAAGAATTTAACACGTTAGTACTGCACGCTTGCCCATTCATGCAATGCTATTAAGGAATACAATTGGGCTAAACGTCCTACCTGCCCCACACGCCATCATTGTGCCGGTATATGGTATGGTATGAGAGCACACGCCTGACCCAAGCAAAGTGCCGCACAGTCAGAGACTGCACGTGGTCGAAGATACTGTCAGGTTGCCCAGGCCTAGACA
>JACCGJ010020565.1:0-58815 GCA_013407085.1 Atriophallophorus winterbourni
GGATAGTCTGTCAAACTTTGCTTTGAAGATGGAAAGTTGTCAGATTTCTTTAAAGCAAATGCGCTGTGAAGCAGACTTGAACTCTGTCACCACCTTGGAAGGATTGGTCAAATGTTTGCCGGCTGGACTACAACAGCAATGGGCTGACCTGGCAGATGCGATTGCCGCTGATGGGTCAGAAGTTGACTTTGCACTTTTATCCGAGTTTGTCTCCCGCAAAGCGAGAATCGCCAGGAGCAGGTTTGGCATGCTCATTAATGAGACTAATGGGTCAACTAAGCCATCAGAGAAATTGAAATTGTCCGAAGGGCGGAGAGTGTACATGACCACAAGTTACTCTTCATCAATGCGAATAGAATGCTACCAGTGTAAAGGACCTCATCGAATAGAAAACTGCCCTACATATCTGAAGGCTGATGTGAAAGACAGGTGGGCTATTGCTCAGCAACACGGTATGTGCTACGTTTGCTTGAACCGGTCTCATAAAGCATGCGACTGCAGGGTGCCGACTGTTTGCTCCGTCGAAGGGTGTGGTAGACGTCATCATTCGTCTCTACATTATAATCGTATAAGTGAGCAACAAAAAACTATTAATTACAGTGCTACTGCTCTCAGTCCAGCAGTAAGCCTAGGTTACCTGACGGTGAAAATTGACACGCCTATGGGGCTTGTTCCAGTCGTAGCGTTACTCGATAATGGCTCGGATACCACTCTGATCTCACAAAGATTTGTTGAGAAATTCGGTATGCCTAGTGTCGCAGTTGATGTGTCGATAACATCGCTCGGTTTGCATCGAAAATTGAAAAGTTCAGTATTGAGTTTCAATGTACATTCCGTTGACGGGGATGAAGTAATTCATGTTGCCGAAGCCTACACGGTTTCCAAGTTACCTGAAGTAACAATGAATTCCCCGAATAGTATCATCGCAAGATATGATCATTTAATTGATCTAAGATTCTCGGAGAATATTGGACAAGAAATAACCTTGCTGATTGGATGTAACGTTCCGGAAGCGCATTGGGCGTTGGAACAGCGATTAGGAGGCAGGCGCCGTCCATTTGCAACGAAAACATTGTTGGGTTAGATTTTGCAAGGACCGGCATGCCAAGACTCAAAAAATGTCTTCAGTTTAAATTCTTCTACGGATGAAGGGTCCATCGATGAATGTATCAGGAGGCTATACAATACTGAATTTGCGGATATTGCCACAGAAGGCAAGGAACGATCGCGTGAAGATGAAGAAGCATTTTCTCCAGTAAAACGATCAAAATTTATTGACGGTCACTTCCAGGTGCCGCTACCATGAAGGGGTGATGGACGCAAACTTACCACAAATTATTGGATAGCGGAAAAGCGTTTGGGCTACTTGAGACGTCGATTCGAACGTGACAGTGCGTTATTCGAACGCTACAACAAGATAATGGCACATAATTTGACTACTGGTTATATCGAAACCGTTCCGAGTAATGCAGATGAGAATCATGCTTGGTATTTGCCTCACCATCCTGTTTTCAATCCTAAGAAACCAGAGAAGCTTAGAATTGTGTTCGATTGTGTTGCTAAACACAACGGTGTATCGTTGAATGATGCCCTACTTCAAGGACCAAATCTGACAACGAATTTGATTGACGTGTTGATACGCTCCTGCTTACACGCCTATGCCGTCGCCGCTGATATCGAAGAAATGTTCTTACAGGTAAAGGTGCCAGAGAATGATAGAGATGCTCTTCGAATTCTCTGGTGGGACAAAAATGACATTTTGGGTCCCATTCAAAGGTTTCGGATGACGGTTCATCCTTTTGGTGTAACGTCGTCTCCATTCTGCGCAACGTTAGCACTGCGCAAAACGGTTGAGCAATTCGGACATCTATTTGAAAAGAAAATCGGAGACTATATTTCAAGAAATTTTTATGTGGATGACTGTTTGATATCTGTGCCTACTGAACTCGAAGCAAAATCCTTGGTGAAGCAGTTGTCTACATTATTACGAATGGGAGGGTTTCGCTTGACAAAATGGATTTCCAATGATCGTAATTTACTTGAAGATGTGCCAAAGGACGAACGCGCACCTAATGTTCGAGTTATTAGCTAAGATAAGCTTCCGACCGAAAGAATGCTGGGTGTTAAATGGGATGCAGACACTGACGAATTCGCGTTTGATCTGAATCTGTCAAAACGCGAATTCGCGTTTGATCTGAATCTGTCAAAACGCCCAACGACGAAACGAAGTTTGTTGTCAGTTGAAGTGGGTTGTATGACCCACTTGTCCTCATGAGTCCTTGGATTTTTCCTGGGAAGGTTTCACTACAAAATTGTTGCAGAAAACCTTTGGGTTGGGACGAGACGATGTGTGATGATCTTCAACTAATGTGTGATAAGTGGATCAGTAGCATGCATGCAATCAAGGAGTTACGTATTCCAAGAGGCATTAGCGAAATGAATGAGAGTATGTCGTCCTTGAGTCTTCACATTTTCAGCGATGCTTCGGAATCTGGCCATGGCGCTGTTGCATATGGACGTTTGTATAATGATTCGGTCGTCACCGGTTCGTCTATTATTTTCAAAATCTCGAGTGAATCCATTGAAAGCGGTATCGATCCCTAGGTTGGAATTAGCCGCAGCTGTACTTGCGGTACGTGTATATCTGATTCTGAAATCCGCCTTTGGTTAACTTGTCAAAAACGTTTTCTTTTGGACTGATTCGATGACAGTTTTGTATTATATTACCAATCGAACTAGTCTTTTCTCAACGTTCGTAGCGAATCGTTTGACCTTCATACATGAACACACGATACCTTGCCAGTGGAGGCATGTTGGTACATGATTCAATCGGGCTGATTTGACCTCCAGAGGTGTTATGGAATTGTCTCGATTGGAATTTTGGTTGAACGGCCCCGACTTACTGAAACAAACCATTGATATGTGGCCTGAAGTAGTTGATCCACAATGCAGCGAACGAATTGAATTCAAGCGTGCCAATTGTAACATTACCTTGGTTGAGCCAGAGCGTGGGTAGACGTCATTCTTCGTCGATTCTCTAGTTGGAAACGGATTGTATGCTTGATTGCATGGCTGATCCGTTTCAAGCGTTATGTTATCATCATGTTTGGTCATTGTTCCAATGGATCTTTATCGGTAGGCAAAATGGGATTATACGAATTCAGAAATGCCGAAGCAGAAATTATTCGATTGACGCAGCGGATTGTATTTGGTGATAAGGCGCTAAGTGAGCCCTGCGAGTTCAATTTGTCATCATTGAAGAAGTTAAGCCCATTTATTGATCAAGGTATTTGGAAAGTTGGTGGTCGATTGAGGCATTCAGATCTTGCAGATGAAAGCATTCACCCCATTATAATTCCTAAAAGGCATAATGTTACTGACCTGACTGATTTTTTATGTTCATCTGCTCGAAGGACATTCTGGGCCAGCGCATACCCTCAGCGTCCTGCGCAGGAAATTTTGGCCGATCAGTGGGCTATCATGCGTGAAGCGAGCCCTCGCGAAATGCTTAACCTGTAAACGGTTAGATGCCAGACCGGCAACTCAACTGATGTCTGATCTTCCTCCAGTCCGTGTGACCACAGGTTCTTACCCGTTCGCTAAAGTGGGTCTGGATTATTTTGGACCGTTTGAAGTTAGACGAGGTCGATCTGTAGAAAAACGATACGGATGCCTATTTACTTGTTTACAGTCACGCGCAGTCCACATAGAAGTAGCCCATTCTATGGATACGGATTCGTTTTTGATGGCGCTCATTTCGTTTCATTGGACGTCGAGGTAAACCGCAGATTATTTATTTCGGATAATGGGTCCAACCTTGTTGGCGCTGAACGAGTGCTACGTATATGGCTAAATGGATTGAACAGTGACGGTTTATCGGATAAACTAGTTTCACATAGTATTGAGTGGTGCTTTAATCCTCCGTACTCTAGTCATAGAGGAGGTGTTTGGGAGCGGCTGATAAGATCAATTCGTCGTGCATTAAATGCTACATGCACAGAACAAACACCATCGGACGAGACGCTGCAAACCGCTCTAATTGAAGCTGAGCGAATTCTGAACAACAGACCGCTTGTTCCTTTGTCTTCAGAGGATATTGACTCTTGTTCTTTGTGTCCTAACGATTTGTTGTTGAATCGCTCGAATGATGGAATGCATTCTGAAGAAAGATTTGTTGACACTTATAAGAGGAATTGGAAACAATCGCTGCACCTGGCAAACGTATTCTGGAAACGCTGGAAATCTGAGTACCTACCACTACTACAGACAAGACAGAAATGGATCAATCGCAAACGCAATTTTGTGTTGGGGATGTGGTATTATTGAGCAGTGTTGAAACTTCGAAGCGTGCTTGGCCACTTGGTATTGTTGTAGATGTTCATGTGAGCAAAGATGATCTGGTCAGGACTGTTGTTGTTCGCTCAAAAAATGGTTTGGTAACACGTGATATACGGAAAATTTGTCTGCTGGAAGGAGCACAAGAAGAGGAATGCTCGGAGTCTGGCGTGGCGGCGCAGATAGGGCTAGCTCAAACTTCTTAAAGGGAGAACGGCAGAACCTGAGGACGTGGTGGGTCTTAGTCCGGCAAACTATTTCCCTATAAAAAGCCACATGTGTCCAATGATGGCGATGCGACGTGGCGTGTGTGACTCGCCACTAAATAGAGTCATTGCCATTCTGCTTTATTCAGGGTCGGGTAGTTAGGAAGGTGGAACCAATCAGTTTGTTCATTCAGAAGTTAGCTCTAGAAGGAATTTGGCGGGCGGTGTAAATGACAAAAATTTGTGTAAAATTCCTTCTTATTTTTCTATTTAAACAAATTGATTTTTTCTTAATTCTTCACGGTTTTACCTATTTGTGTATACATTTTTGATACTGTTCGATCCACTTGTACACATTTTTTGTTTTGTTGAACTAATTGATTTTGCTTGGCTGCCGTTAATTTCCACATATTTTTGCACGTGGTATTTGGGCTCATTTTATTGTTTCAATTCGGACACCAATTTGTGTGTCATTTGTTGTTTTATACGGAAATTTGGACTATTTCTAGTTTTTGTGCGTCAGGTCTTCATTTTCATTGAATCTATTATTGCTGGAGTTTTGACTCCATTGTACCGGTGCGTTCCGATATAATTGAGGTTTGTATACCATTGTTATTGTAACTGTCATTAATTACAGTACCGTAGTAAACCCAAATCGTGGTTCTGAATTTGTCGAACTAGGGACGGGGGATCTACGCGTTAACTAACGACATTGGTCGATACACATGTGGTAAAAGGTAGCTTGACATTTGAGGTAACAAGTCACCAAACATTTTTCCTATTGCCAATAAGCAACGTAAGGCTTTTGATCGTACAACAGCAGTATTTGACGTGGTTTTCACAGTAAAACACAATCTTACCTAGGCCGCAACTATCCGTCCATTTTCGTATTTTTATTTCATCCACGTATTAACCGAGCGTTTAGCCATTTCCCATTGTCAAATTTTTCATATCAGCAGCGTTTAGTTAAAGTTCATTGAGTAATGCTCATCTGGTAGTGTGTCAAATTGATAACTGGGTTTTTGGCTCTTTGTGAGGAATTACTTGTATATTTCTGTGCATTTTATAATAACAAATCTCATTTAGAGATAATCACACAACCTTCATGCGATAAGTTAGACGCGATTACAATTAAACTCTCTGACATACATACAGTTTATATGCAGGTTTTAATCTCCTGCAAACCGGACGAAACATATTTCATATCAGCAATTTTCAAAATCGTATCTAAAGACGTCTTCTTCTAACAACTTAATATCTTCATTGAATCTATCAAATCAGGAACCTCCCTCTTCAAATGGGAACATTCAGTTGTTATACCTAGACACAAGTCCGGATCACTACATGTGGTTACAAATAATCAACCCAATAATCTTACACCATTTCTACCTAGAATATTTAAAAAGCTTGTCAGGCAGGCAACACTACCATATCTGACACCAAACTATTTCAAATCAAACCAGCACGAATTTCTTAACAGATAACCTCGCATCACATGTCAACCAGAGCTCCTTAATTTACATAAAACGATCACTTGATTCAGCCCTTAGATTCATTGTTTCATTCATTGATATTACCGAAGCCTTCGACAAAGTCCTGCAAAATCTACTTGCATGAATAAGCGTTGATGTCTCAAAAATTCCTGTTTCGGTCCAGCAATATCAAACGAACTGGAAAATTGTTTCCCACCCTACACCCGTGTTACTTATCCAGTTTTTGGTGTCATAATTTTCCCGTGATATATTTTGTTTGTTCTTCAAATTAAAAATAACATTTAAACGAAATGTTGAATCTGTGAGAGTTTTCTGTCCCGAACATTGATCCTATGTTCAACTGCACTTGGGCTTCCGCACATTTCGATTTGTCTGTTAACCGTGTTTACCGTTATTGGAGAACGGTAATTTTTTGTGCTCTCAACTGAGCTGTTTGACTTCCGTTCATTGGACACGTTGAGTTTGCATTGAAACCTGTATTGGATTACCGTTGAGGTTTGTTATATTCTGCTTTTTAATCGTCTTTGTCAATATAGTACAGCGTAAATTGACGTATCGTTCTGATTTGGGATCGATTCGTAAACGCTCGTCATTCCCGGTATAAGAATCTCGTGGCTTGTAGCAGGCAACTAGTTTCGGTGACAAAAACTATTCCCCAGTGACGGTTTCTTCGTTACAGTACTCAACGTCAAATTTGTGGACGCTACAGTACTCAACGTCGAATTCGCCGACGTCAATATGCTTTTTACCCGCAGTTTTGTCGAAAAGATCAAATTTTCCGAACGATTTGTCGATATTGGAACGGAAGACAACGCAGGTGAGCGCATTCATTGTTCTGTTGAGGGCTCTCGAGGTAGCCTAAGGAGTTCAAAGATAGAATCAAACATCCTTGTTCGTAAGGCTAAGATGCGTTTGGAACGACTAAAACTGTCGCACGAACGTGAAGCTCTCGAAATGCAGCACAAAGAGAAATTGCTTGATGCGTTATACGAGGTTAAAATGGCTGAGATTGCTGCTTCTGCAAGCGACAGCGCTGATTCACAGTTGCAAGTATTGTACCAATAAAAGTGGCAAGTTATCTTCCGCATGTGGGCCTTGAAAGGAAAAGAGCTGATACACTGTTCGGAGTGATATAGAGTTCTTTTAATAATGAAAAACGGACTTCAACAAGATCTGACCTTCCGAAGATAGATTGATAACTTTGATGGGCTCAGCCAGCACCACTGGAACATTTTTTTCGCAGTTCCAGACCTATGTGAAGCTAGATCTGTGATGGACGTACATATGTTCCTATGTTTGCTAAAATTATTGCCGAGGTATAGCAAAAGAATCTATTAAAGAGTGTGATGCTCCACTGAAGTGCGTATATCTAAGATAACGAGAGCATCCTGAAGGACCTTTTGGGCAACCCCGCCAACAATAGCAAGGCCTGTTGCCTCGTCAATTGTCGAGAAATTGTTTCTATTGGTTGTAATGTTGAAGGATATTGACCTTTGTGTTGTCGGTGGTGATCAGGAAGCTGAGTTATCTGACACTGATTTGGCTCAGTCAGATTTTGTGACTGAATTTCCCGACGCTAATTCGGATGAGATGGAGAGCAAGCCTGGCTCACATGACACCAAATCAGCAAAAATGAATAGTATGCCTGGTTCACATGACACTGGATCAGCCGAAATGGGGGCGACAGATGGTCGGCATAACAATTTATATGATTGGCGCAAGACGTTCGGTTGTGTACCCGATGAGCCATTTGTGTTTCGAACCCCGGATACACTTATTACATTTTGCAGAATAGAGTTGTTTAGATGGCGCAAGATGTCGATATTTGAGGATGAAATACAAAAAGCTCGTTCGGGTGGGATTGCACGCATAAGCTTCTTGTACGGGAAAGTGGCATACCCGGAGGACGTGGTGGGTCTTTCTCCAGCAAACGTTTTCCCTATAAAAAGCCACAGGTGTCCAGTGATGGTGATGCGACGTGGCGTGTGCGACTCACCACTAAATAAAGTCACTTGCTGTATTCTACTGTACCTGGGTGTCGAGCCCGGGGGCTGGTTCTTAAGGTGGGAGGCTGATTTTCGGATCTGCTGACTCCAGGAATACCACCGGGCATTTAGTCTGCCGGTTGCCTGCAAAGACGAACGTTGATTACACCGAAAGCAAATGCTACTAGGTGGGAGGCGGGTCTTTGGGTCTGCCAACTCCAGAGATACAACCAAACATTTGATCGTCGAGTCGCTGTCATGCGTCGCGCATGTACACGGGTCGGGTAGCCAGGTAGAGGAGAGCACCGCGGTTCATTGTTTGACTCAACTTGCTTTTTAGATTTGAAGGAATTTTGGTGGGCGGTGTCTGAATCCGCGTTGATGTCCAAAACATTCCTCTTTCGGTCCAGCAAGATCAAACAAACTGGAGAAATTTTTTTCCCACCCTACACCCGTGTTCCTTATCCAGTTTTTGGTGTCATAATTTTTCCGTGATATTTTTTGTTTGTTCTTCAAATTAAAAATAACATTCAAACTAAATGTTGAATCTGTGAGAGTTTTCTGTCCCGAACATTGATCCTATGTTTAACTGCACTTGGGCTTCCGCACATTTTGATTTGTCTGTTACCCGTGTTTACCGTTATTGGAAAACAGTAATTTTTTGTGCTCTCAACTGAGCTGTTTGACTTCCGTTTATTAGACACGTTGGGTTTGCATTGAAACCTGTATTGGATTGCCGTTGAGGTTTGTTATCTTCTGCTTTTCAATCGTCTTTGTCAATATAGTACAGCGTAAATTGACGTATTGTTCTGATTTGTGATCAATTCGTAAACGCTCGTCATTCCCGGTATAAGAATCTCGTCGCTTGTCGCAGGCAACTTGTTTCGGTGACAAAAACTATTCCCCAGTGACGGTTTGGTCGTTACAGTACTCAACGTCAAATTTGTGGACGCTACAGTACTCAACGTCGAATTCGCCGACGTCAATATGCCTTTTACCCGCAGTTTTGTCGAAAAGATCAAATCTTCCGAACGATTTGTCGATATTGGAACGGAAGACAACGCAGGTGAGCGCATTCATTGTTCTGTTGAGAGCTCTCGAGGTAGCCTAAGGAGTTCAAAGATAGAATCAAACATCCTTGTTCGTAAGGCTAAGATGCGTTTGGAACGACTAAAACTGTCGCAGAAACGTGAAGCTCTCGAAATGCAGCACAAAGAGAAATTGCTTGATGCGTTATACGAGGTTGAAATGGCTGAGATTGCTGCTTCTGCAAGCGACAGCGCTGATTCACAGTTGCAAGATATTGATACCAATCAAAATGTTGCAAGTTATCTTCCGCATTGTGGGCCTTAAAAGGCAAAAGTAGCTGACTACCCTCGTTCGTAGGTAGAAGATTCTTTTAGTAATGAAACACCCGGCACTTCACCAAGATCTGACCTTCCGAAGATAGAATTGATATCTTTTGATGGCTAAGCCAGCACCTACTGGAAATTTTTTCGTCATGTTCAGACCTATGTGAAGTCTAGAACTCGTGATGACGTACAGAGGTTTCTATGTTTGCTAAATTATTGCCGAGGTATAGCAAAAGACTAAACCTAATAAACTTGATAAAATAAAACTTCTTGAAAAAAAGATAGCCCGTCTTTCTGCTTTTGTAAACCACACACCAGACTTTTATTCATTTTTACGTCTCAAGGAACTTCTTAGCTTTTCTACAACAATCAAATAACAATTCATCGAGAATCAAGAAAGAATTGCCCTGAACGGTGCTTCGAATACCAAGTCTTTGAACAGTCTAACGAGATCTCGATATAATCTAAGTAAACAAGAAATTTCTACACTTGTGTTTAACGATGATGGTAGGGAATCATCAACATCAGACTCTTCAGCAATAAGTAAGCTTTTCCTGAACTATTTCAGTCAGTCATTCAATACCAGTGTATACCCTGTACTCCCAAATCAAAATATTATTTCATTGTTTATGGATTTCATCTCCTTTAGTTTACAAGAAGCTATCGTAATGTGTCGGCGAAGCAAAGCTTCTTACAAGCCTGATATTATGGACTTTGTTCCAGCAATCTTGCAACTAAATACGGATTATATACCTTTAATTTTATTGAACCTGTTTAATCTTTCTAATAAATCTGGTATTTTCCCCCTCGAATGGAAACATTCTGTCATTGCACCTCAGCTTAAAACAGGGAATTCGCACATCGTCAGTAATTATCACCCAATTAATCACACATCTTTTCTCTCTAGGCTATTCGAAAAGTTGATCAAGAACGTATTAAAAGCTTACTTGGGCCCAAACGCTTTCTCTCAATTCCAACGTGGCTTTTTAAATCAGAAGTCCTGCATCACCTGTCAGCTGGAATATTTGGACTAACAAACGGCCTCCATAGATCATGGATAAGCTGTAATGACAGTTTTCTTAGACATTACCAAAGCATTTGATAAGGTTCCTGATTCGCTTTTTCGTCGAAAATTTTCATCACTTGGTATTTCCGGATACCTATTTAATTGGTTCTGTTCATATCTTTCTGATCGCACCTTCTCCGTTTCCGTTAATGGCATATCCTCTGAAACACAACCTTTACAAAGTGGAGTCATTCATGGTAGCGTATTGGGTCCCCTCCTTTTTCTTATATATATTGATGATGTGTAAGATTTCGTTAAACACTCAAAGCTTTTTATCTTTGAGGATGATAATAAACTTGTTTTAGCTTTTCCAACCATAGAGATATCACAGGCTATAGACTCTCTCAACGACGATCTTTCAACCCTTTCAAGTTGGGGCTCACAATGGGGTTTCGAATTCTCAGCTCTGAAGACGCAATTAATGGGTATACGCTGCTCAATACCCGCCGGTAGTATTATTCTCAACAATACACCACTCGCACCTTCTAACGAAATAAAAGACTCAGGATTTAGTTATTCTTCATCTCTCAATTTCAACGAACAAGTAAAATTTCTCATAGCAAGAGCTGGACAGAATTTTGGTTTGATAAATCAAAAATTCCTCCTTCGTGAAAGTAGACTAAGTCTATATAAAATGGAAGTATTACCGATTTTTTGACAACTGTAATATAGCCCACTCTCACATCGCTAGGCGTGACTGTATTCTTTTAGAAAGCCTTCAACGTAGAATTAGCAAAATCATGTTAGGCTACTCTAATCCTTCATCTTATAAAGTAAGATGCAATCTACTAGGCATTGACCCGCTATGGTCACGCAGAATTCGCCTTAATCTCTTTCTTTTCTTCCAAATCATCACAGAGCATCAAGTTAAGATTAGATCTACCATGCGCTTCCAAGATTGTAATCGTTATGTACGACGTAACCGAATGAGGCTATTATATATTCCCCTTACCCGCACTAAAGTTCGACAAAACTTCTTTTTAATTAGGTATGCGCATCTTTGGGATTCTCTTCCACTCCATTTTCGCATGTGCACATCTACATGTAAATTTAAAACACTCGTAGATTCTCTTACTGCTCCATCGCTATGCAAAATTCTCAAAATAAAAACTTCTATAGACAATATATTTTGTCACGGTATTCCTGGTTATTGAGCCAATTGTAAGTATTTTGTATATTAGCACACGTATAGAACTGTTCACAATGTCAGAAATACATGGAATTATTAAGTGTCAGGTTATTTAGAGCTCATGTATGTTACATCTATTTCTATTCCCCCCTCATATCTATCTAGGCCTGGGCAACCTGACAGTATATTAGCCCCCGTAAAGTATCTGACTGTGTGGCACTTTGCCTGGATCAGGCTTGTGCTTTCATACATACATCATACATACATCAAAACCTGGGACTAGTATTATATGTACCTTTACTTATTGTATCTCTTTAGGCTTATCTTACCCCCTTTTTTGTCTAAACATAGTTATCCTTATTGTTGCAATTCAGGTTTCTATCGTAAACAAATGTCTCTCTGAAAAAGTTCGAAACATATACAAAAAATTATTTTTCTGTTTATCTATTTATAACGCTGCTGTAGTGTCAGGTTACATAGGGTCTATGCATGTCTCGTCATAGGTTTGGACTTGCATCACATTTGTCTATTTGTCACATTGCCTTCCACGACATCTTCTATACACCATTATGTATATATCTGTCTTTTATTTCATATGAGGCTTATAAATGTCACATTTTTATCCAAACTTGCAAAACCATAAAATCTACCAAAAAATAAAAAAAGTAAAAAAACCTGAATATCATTATTTTTTAATGTACATTCTTATTTCTTTTTAAGTTATGAACTATTTTACTTTGATGACGTCTTACCATGATGGTGAAGAGAACATCCTTCATTATATTCCAGTGTCTTCGAATCCCGAACCATCACTGAAACTGGCTCGAAATTTATCCGCCCGAGATCTGTTCCATTTGCGATTTACTCTCCTGCAGATAACGAAACCTCGGCTGGTGAACACATTTTGGTTCGATTCGTCGACAATTCTTCAAGAGTTTTGGAGTACACAGCGTACCCTACTCCCATGCTATTAACCACACCCTCTCTCATCCTCCAGAATTTCTTAGATTTTCTCATTCTGATGGATTTATGTTCGCTTTTCCATCTTCTTAACCAATCTTTCCGTAAAAAAACATGAATTGATGCATATATAATTTATTTATCAATTTTTCTATGACAATTTATTACAATTCACTCCACTTTTTCCATAATTACCTTCCAATTTTGTTCTCCATGTTTTCCCATCCTTGCAATTCGTAAATTCTGACAAAATTTGAATGAAACCTTACTGTTATAAGACATTAAGATTTTTTCTTATTTACTGTATATTCGTTCCCATTATTGAACGGAAAAAATGTTCAAAAGTCCCGCTCACTTCGGTCATTTGCACCGTTATATTTTATTTGCTGTTCCAATTTTGATAAACTGATCATGTATTACATGCCTTGGATGTCCAAGAATATATATTATTATTATTATTATTGAAGAGTGTGTCATGCTGCTACCTGAACGTGCGTAAAGGCGGGCGAGATCAATCCTGAAGGACCTCTTCGGGCAACCGCATACAATAGCAAGGCCTGTTTGCCTCGTCAATTGTCGAGAAATTGTTTCTATTGGTGTAATGTTGAAGGATATTGACCTTTGTGTTGTCGGTGGTGATCAGGAAGCTGAGTTATCTGACACTGATTTGGCTCAGTCAGATTTTGTGACTGAATTTCCCGACGCTAATTCGGATGAGATGGAGAGCAAGCCTGGCTCACATGACACCAAATCAGCAAAAATGAATAGTATGCCTGGTTCACATGACACTGGATCAGCCGAAATGGGGGCGACAGATGGTCGGCATAACAATTTATATGATTGGCGCAAGACGTTCGGTTGTGTACCCGATGAGCCATTTGTGTTTCGAACCCCAGATACACTTATTACATTTTGCAGAATAGAGTTGTTTAGATGGCGCAAGATGTCGATAATTGAAGATGAAATACAAAAAGCTCGTTCGGGTGGGATTGCACGCATAAGCTTCTTGTACGGGAAAGTGGCATACCCGGCGGACGTGGTGGGTCTTTCTCCAGCAAACGTTTTCCCTATAAAAAGCCACAGGTGTCCAGTGATGGTGATGCGACGTGGCGTGTGTGACTCGCCACTAAATAAAGTCACTTGCTGTATTCTACTGTACCTGGGTGTCGAGCCCGGGGGCTGGTTCTTAAGGTGGCAGGCTGATTTTCGGATCTGCTGACTCCAGAAATACCATCGGACATTTAGTCTGCCGGTTGCATTTTGGACTCGGTTTTCCCTCCCACGCAGTCCGATATTACTCAGCTTCGGACTGAAGCTCCATTATGCTGCAGTAACCTTGCCACCTTAAGTTTCATTTGGAGTCGCAACACTGGTTGGGCATTAGATCTAATTCCCAGAAGGAATTTTCGGAAGGCAGACGCGGGTATAAATAAATAAATAAATAAATAAATTTTATTCTTGGAAATCCAAGGCATGTTAAACATGATCAATGGTTTCCAAAAGCTTTGTACAATCAGATTATTGGATGTACATTCGCGAAAACAATTTGTTCAAGGTCATTGTTTCAGCGGAATTGAACGTTCAATAAATATTAAGGTAACGATATTTAAAGTTGTTTCCAGGTAATCGGTGCGTGATCTGATATATGACGAAAACACAGCTATTGCAAGGAAAAGTCTAGAATGTTTTCGGAAAAACTGATGATCAATGGATAAGGTCCATCAAAGATGCGCGAAGAATCTCTATTGTTGATGTTCCAAACTTGTTCATTTTGATTGTTGTAAATAGATTGATCTATCCTGACCATGAGCCGTTTTCTTGTACGCTAGGCGAAGGAGGTTTATTCCACTAGTTTGAGGTCTGGGGACCAGTTTCATTTTGGTGCGGATTGAGAATTTTGCTGTGGAGAAAAAAAACTCAGAAGCGAGAGAATGTTGTTTCGAACGATATGAACGTTTATTTAATATCAATAACCAGGAATGCCATTATTATATAAATTATCAGGTAGAACATTTAAATTAAGTAGATTGCGAATTTTATCAACGGTAAGAAATGAAGCTAGATGTGATTTGAATTCATTTAAAGAGGAACTGAGTCTTATATATTTTGGAAGAAGATTCCACAGTTTAGCATATTTAGTCAAGAAGGAACTGTTCCTTACTTTAGTACGAAACCTTGGTAACTTAATAGTTTCTGCACTGTTTCTCAAGCTTTATTTAGAATCATGCCGTATATGAATATTCGAACGTATTTCCATATTATCCGTTGACAGTATTTTAAAGAATAAGATGAGGTAATGCTTAAGTCTGCGATTGGTCTTTCGATCAAGCAGCGGATGTTGAAACTTGTTGGCTGATGATCCGTATTAACATTTTGACAGTTATTGAGGTGGCTGTTCCGTTGTTCACACGTCGTCGTAAGGCGAAATGTCTCCCTTGGTTTGATAAGGAGATAAGGAAAATTTGCGGCAACGTCAAAAGCTCTGGTCGATATTCGTAAGTCGGAAAAACGCCACTGACTATCACAATTATCAACGAGCTAGAAACCTTTGTACGGCATTAAAACGCAGGAAACGTATGTTGTACGAGCAGAGATTGATTGACGAGTATACTTGTGCATAAAAACGGCTATTCGCATACATTCGACGCCGCACAAAGGCGTCGCCATATATTCCTTATTTGATAGATACTAATGAGATAGACATTACTTAAGATGGTTAGAGCACTGAAAAAAATTACTGTTCCGAGTAGGTATCCTATACCACACATCCACGACTTTGCCTTGACACTTGAAGGAAAGACCATCTTTTCCAAACTTGACTTGGTGCGTGCCTACAACCAGATACCAGTGGAACAAGAAGACGTGCCCAAAACAGCCACACCATTCGGACCACACCATTCGGACTTTTCGGTTTGCGCAACGCAGCACAGACATTTCATCGGTTCATGGATCAAGTTTTCTTGGGTCTCGATTTCGTCTTCGCTCACATCGATGACGTACTCATCGCTAGTAAATCACCCATTGAACACGCTGAACATTTACATCGCGTCTTTTCACAACTGTCGAAGTACGGCATAGTCGTAAACCCCGATAAATGCGTATTTGGCGTCGAATCACTAGGAATTCTTGGACATCAAGTTGATTCCAAAGGTATCAGGCCATTAGAGCAAAAGGTTTCCGCCATAAAAGACTATTCATTACCTGAAACAATACGACAACTCCGTCGTTTTCTTGGTCTTGTGAATTACTACCGTCGATTCATTCCTCACTGTGCCGAGCTAATTCAACCATTGACGGATTTACTCCGCAACAACAAACGCTCGGTAAATATGACGGACTCGGCTAAAACTGCTTTTGAACGCATTAAAAATGCGCTTAGTGAGACAACGTTGCTGAACCACTTACCGTCTGATCCTAATACCAAATTATTTTTATCCACGGGTGCGTCTAACGAAGCGATTGGTGCAATATAATTGAAATGGAGAACTGTGCCCATTATCGTTTTTCTCGAAGAGACTGCAACCAACTCAGGTTCGCTACAGTACGTTTGGCAGAGAATTGCTTGCAATCTATTATGCCATCCGTCATTTCCGGCATTTACAGAAAGGGCGAGAATTTACGGTTTTGACTGATCATAAACCGCTCTGTTACGCCCTGCTTCCAAACACTGACCGCTATTCGGCTCGAGAAATTCGACAACTGGATTTCATTGCACAATTTACCACCGACATCCGACATGTCTCAGGCCAAGATAACGTTGTCGCCGACGCCCTATCCCGTGATCACCTTAATTCTATTACCAGTGACATCCAATCCACTCCTCCTACGCAACCAATAAGTATACCCAGTCCTTTCCCACAGACTTTAGGTTCTTGCTTGAAAAGAACCCCACACACACCATCTGGCCGTAATGTTACTTGGCCAAAGAAACTTGAGACTTACTTCACCTATAATGTTTCGAGCGTTTCCATTTTTTTCCAACGCTCAAGGGGAGAGATGTGTCGAGTTTGTACAAATCCATTTTTACTTACCAATTTTTCTGGTAAAAAATTTATTGTACAGTTTTTGATATCTTCGGTTCAATTTGTTCTGACAATATCGGTTCGCTCAGACGATCGATAGTACTAGTGATTTTTTGATTTCTCGTTAACGTTATCACTCACGTTTCATCGATTTTTTGTTCGATAACTCAGTGAACACAATTCATCTGTCGAATACGATTTTGTACATAATCAACTCATCACTTACCACAATACACTTCTGTTGTGTGCGTTACCTGCTTTCTTGGGCGATCTGGGCTTTGGTAATTTTGTCTCAGGAACGTAACATTTCGAGTAGAAATATTGTAGTCATTACAAGAGCAAGACTTTATCAAAGGAGGATTGCGGATTATATGTACGTGGATCGAAAGAACTGTTCGTGAGTCAGCTCACTTATTTTTGTACTGCGTGTTTTGTATACTAGCTTTACTGGTCCACTAAAATCTTATCTTATTCTTTAAAATACTGTCAACGGATAATATGGAAATACGTTCGAATATTCATATACGCCATGATTTTAAATATAGCTTGAGGAACAGTGAAAAAACTATAAAATGAAGATAGTTTCGTACTAATGTAAGGAACAGTTTCTTCTTGACTAACTATGCTAAACTGTGGAATCTTCTTCCAAAATATAAAAGACTCAGTTCCTCTTTAAATGAATTCAAATCACATCTAGCTTCATTTCTTAACATGAAAAATCGCAATTTTCCTAATTTAGATGTTCTACCTGATGTTTTATATAAATAATGACATTTCTGGGTATTGATATTAAATAAATGTTCATACCGTTCGAAACAACATTCTCTTGCTTCTAAGTATTTTCTCCGCAGCAAAATTCTCAATCCGCACCAAAATGAAACTGGCCCCCAGACCTCAAACTAGTGAAATAACTTACCTCCGCCTGGCGGACAAGAAAACGGTTCATGTTCAGGAAAGATTATTCTATTTCAAGCAATCAAAATAAATAAGTTTGGAACATCAACAATAGAGTTTATTGGCGCATCTTCGATGGATCTTATCCGTTGAACATCAGTGCTACCGAAAACATTCTAGACTTTTCCTCGCAATACCTGTGTTTTTGTACTATATCAGATCGCGTACCGATTACCTGAAAGCAACTTTAAATACCGTTACCTTAATATTTATTGAACGTTGAATTCCGCTGAAACAAATGACCTCGAACAAATTGTTTTTGCAAATGTTCATACTATAATCTGATTGTACAAAGCTTTTGGAAATTATTGAACATGTTTAACATGCCTTGGATTCCCAAAAATAAAATTTATTTATTTATTTAAAAAAACATCCTACAGCTTCACGATCGATTCGTTCCTATTATACTCATTCGCAAAAATGGTAAACCTCAATGGTGATCAGCTTCAGTCTGCCGTAGCGTACATCACCGCGACGAATATGGAGGCGTTATAAGCTTACTCCCTCAGGTAAAAAAGCGTGAAATATAGCCGTTAACAAGATATGTGCAGCAAATTTCTCTTTCGAAATGATAATCTCTCAAGAGGCCAATACTCATCCAAAACGTTACTACAACTACGTTCAATCTGAAGGGTCAACACAAAAAGGTGTAGGTACCTTGAGAAAAGACGATGGCTCAGCCGTCATTACAAGCACTTAAAAGGCTCAGTTGTTTTCTCTGCATTTTAAAGTCGTGCAATGCCGAGATTATAACTCGAACGCCTCTGCGCCATCACTTCAATCTGTACTCGCTGATCACCCCCTCTGCACTGACCTTACATTCAAGGTGCACAATGTCGAGACTATATTGACCAGCCTAGTGTACAACAAGTCGGCAGGGCCCGATAGCATTTATCCACGAATGATCAGACTGCTAGCTCTCATATTAGCTGTGCCAATCACTGAATTTTCCACATGATTCCTCAGTCAGAGTACTCTTCCTTTGTACCCGAGAACAGCCGTTGTAGTGCCTATCCATCAGGGAGGAGCTTCCTCGGTCGTCAAAAATTACCGCCCGGATAGCCTCACTAGTGTACTATGTAAGGTTATGAAAAGATTGATCCGCGATAAAATTTGTGGATATCTAACCAAACACTCTCATTTAAATGGCGCACAACATGGCTTCCTAAAAGGTAGGTCATGTCTTACAAATTTGTTGAGCTTTCTAAACGAGGTTACTAAGCAGATGGATGATGGTATAGCTGCAGAAGCCTTCTATCTCGACTTTAGTAAGTCTTTTGATTCAGTCAACCATGGGCTCTTGCTTCTCAATCTCTCAGCCATATTAGTATCCAGAAACCTTCTGGGCTGGATTCCAGCATTCCTTAGCGACCGTTCCTGAACTGTCAGGGTAGATAATACTTACTCCACAAGTGCGCATATAACGATTGGGGTTGCCCAGGGCTCAGTCTTGGGGCCGTTGTTTTTCCTAATCTTTATTGATGATCTAGCCAACCAACTGCGCTCACCATGTTATATGTTTGCGGACGACGTTAAAATTGTCGGTAGGTCGGATAACTACGATCTGATAAGTGACGTGTAAGCTGTAACAGCATGGGCAGGAAAGTGGGACATTCCCTTCAACCTAGATAAGAGTCACATTCTCCCTTCACTTGCAGGAAACATGATCGTCTCTACGCCCTCAGCTCACACGGAGTTGTGTTGGGTATTGTCTACTCAGGACCTAGTAATCGTAGTCTCCGCAAACTTTAGGTGGGCTGACCAATGTGCTGCTGCGGCTCAAATGGCCAGGAGGGAACTTTCTCGACTACGTTCAGCCCTCACTTTCAGAAAAGCTAAGGTTCTATTGCCCCTCTACAAGGCAATAGTAAGGCCATATTTAAAATTCTGTATCCAGGCTCGAAGCCGTATTACCAGAAGGATATAGTGCAGCTAGAAAAGGTACAGAAGCTGGACACTCGCATGATCGAAGGGTTAGCATACACCAATTATGAAGATCGTCTAGCACTAGCACTAGGACTTTTCTCGCTTAGGAGGAGGCAACTTAGGGGGAACTTATAGAGACCTTTAAGTTTGTCAAAAGATTAAGTTGTCTCAAATTCGATGACTTCTTTCGGTTCTCTCCTTTGGTTGTTAGACGATGGCACAGTCTTAAGCTAAGTAAACAGCACACCAGGCTCGAATCCAGAACGCACTGCTTCAGCATCCGTATAGTGAACGCGTGAAACTCATTTCCCGCAGAACTAATCATGGCAACTTGAGTATTTGCTTTCAAACATTGGCTGGACGAACGGTGGCAGGTGCTCTTCCCGGAGCATTACCCTTAAGACTAAATCCCTCCATATTTATGATCAAAAACCACAACAATATTTGGAAAAACATTTTAAAAACACAAAAATAGTTTTTTTCATTTTTTCGTAATCGTTGAAATAAACTGCTGTCCATTGCCTTTTCATTCGATTGGACATGCAACATGCATGTTTGAAGTGGTGGACGCTCTTCTGTGGCATACCACCGAAAGAAATCTGGACGCTTGATGGGCTCGTTAGCATTAACTCTCTCACCTTTCGGTGATGAAACCTCTCCCATCTTCTATTCACAGTTACACACTCCTGTGTTACTTACGAATCAATGCTGGTAGTGGCGGTTGTTTTCGAGCACACCTCCTCTGAACACTCGTTTCGACTTGGTCGACTATCGCCCACTGATACTGATACTACTGATACTGTGAAACTTGAACTTGAGGGGGTAGTAAATTACTGGAATCGACTTCCTAAAGAAGTTGTTTGTTTTACTTCGGTAGGGGGGTTCAAGAATAAACTTGACTCTGTGTGGCCTTCTTTATTTCCTGATTTTTATCCGTGAGGGAATAGTTGGTATGATACTGATACTGATACTGATCCTCATGTTGTCTTTGGAACGCACTAATGTTTCTCCTCACCTATTGGTGAGGGGAGTTTTTCTGTTGCATTCCAGATTACTCTCATACCAGAAGATATTTGTAAATATATTGTTTTAAGTGGTGGAAGCTCTTCTGTGGCATACCACTGAGAGAAATCTGGACGCTCGATTGACTCGTTAGCCACATACAGTCCTGTGAAAACTGAACTGGACTGAACTGAAATGTAGGTCATCTGGCGCCAAAGTTGATTGCAACCAATAGTTCAATAGTATATTTATGGTAAAATAAGCACGTAGCTTCAAATAACCACAGGATGTGTTTACAGTGGATCTAAAATATAGGATAAAGAAAGAAAAACGTCAGAGTGGGGTTCGAAGGAATAAATTGGTCAGTATAATCAGTATGGGTGCGGGGAGGCCTTATAGCGGGCCACACTCGCTTTGGAGTTGCGTCTTCCCGAGTTCGCTAGGCGGTAGCTTGAGAATAGGAAGGCTTCGGGGTTGTGTTAGACCTTTCCGGGATTCTTGTGGCGTTTGTACGGGTAGGAGATCGACTCCAAACACGGGAAATAGTGAGTCTGAAAGAGTGGGAAACTTGGAATGCATTATAATCGGTGTGAATACAGAAGAAAAAATGTCACGCAGAATAAACATACCCTTTCATATGTGTGTCCAAGCGTTGTTTAAAGGTCGAGACTGATTGGGAGTTTACAACGGTTGCCGGCAGTGCGTTCCATACTCGCGTAATTCGAAGCGTTAAAAAATTACTGCGGCAATTTAACCGGCTGATTTGGTGTGAGAGCTTGAGATTATGTCCACGGTGATTGACAAGAGGAGACAAGATAAACATATTCCTGCATGGATGATTGATTTCATTAAGTGCACGGAATGTGAAAATCAGATCTCCCCGCAGACGACGGTATTTCAGGGAAAAGAGATTACATCTTCTCAGACGTTCCTCACTGGACAAACCTCGAATAAACTTGGTAGCTCTGCGTTGAGGTTGCTCCAGTTGCTGTATATCCTTCTTTAGCCATGGACTCCATGCGCAGACAGAGTATTCCAGCGATGGACGAACATAGGCTGTCAACAAACGTGGCAGGATCTGTGCGTGAAAATGTCCTAAGGCTCGTCTAAGAAATCCTAGATTTCGGTTTGCCGATCCAATGTAATGGGACATCGAAAATATTCATTTTCATGCATTTCCATCACACAAAACACGACTGGTTTCGTGCTGTTTGCACTCATCAAGTAGAAACAGAATCCGCATGCGCATAAAACAGTAAAGGAAAGGAAAACAAGTCAAGGAATAAAATCACCATTCTTCATGTGCATGGATGTGCAATCGTGCAGCATTTCTGTGCTGTGCGGCTAACATCGTGCTAAGTTAATTGGTCAACGGTAGCAAGCTGCATGCTGAAACACGCTGGGATCTTTCTGTCATTTCAATTTCCATTTCTATGCCCCCCCTTCATATCTGTCTGCGAGCTACCATACGCAGAGCTATGTCTGAAATTGAATATTTTCTCACTAGCCTACCGCAGGGTTCGTGGTGACATGATACTCCTCTATCGGATTGTTTGCCGGAACGAGCTTCCTGGCCTCAGATCGCTTTTTGTAGTTATCTCCGACCATCGAACAAAGGGCCACAAATTTCGGTTGCTCGTCCACCGGACGAATCGTCTGTCGCACTGGTACAGATTTTCACAACGTGTTGTCGGCACTTGGAACTCACTTCCGGCCAAGGTTGTTGAAGCGCCAAGTCTATCTCTGTTTAAGAACAGCACCGATCAATTTCTCTGGTTCGCCAAAGACGACTGCTTTGAGAAACGAATCCACCTCCCAGGATACCCGAGGCGTTGGTAGTTATGCCGGTTCAAGAAAGAGCTTAAATGGAACTTTTGTACTCCTGCTCTAAATATAATTGTATTGTATTGTATTGTCTAGACCTGGACAACCTGACAGTATCTTAGCCCACGTGCAGTCTCTGACTGCGGCACTTTGTCTGGATCAGGATGGTGCTTTCATACCATTCATACCATGTTCGCTGATGTCATCCAAATATGGCGCGAACTTTCCTGTCTTACCGACCTTACTGACTTGCAGTGTGATCTGGATTCCCTTTACGCCTGGTCGGTTTTGAATCACTTGCCTTTTAATACGGAAAAATTAAACTGCGGATCCGAAATCAGGGCAACTCCACATATAGGTTTGGCGATGCACCGCTCATCGTTAGCCCCCAAGAGAGACCTTGAGGTGTTGGCTCCGAACGACTTAGGATATTCCGCTCATTGCATCAAGACAACCACTGACAAATCGTAACGTTGATCTCGAAGCGTGCTTTCGGTAGATTTGATTTAAGCTTATTCCCCGTCCCTTCTGAATGCGTACGTTCGACCATGTTTGTAGTATGCTGTTTCATTTGGAACCCGTGGCTGAAGCGCGACGAACTTGTACTTGAACGGTCTCAGCGTCATTCCACAAGGGTGGTTAAATGGTTTGAGTTTTACAGCGACGAAGAACGTCTCATAGCGCTAAATATATTCTCATCTAAATACCGTCGAATACAGTTCAGTTGCACAGGACAGTGAGTGGCTACCGAGCCAATCGAGCGACCAGAATTTCTTTCGGTGGTGTCATCATCATCATAAAGCACAAGTTTGGAGCCAGACAAAGTGCCAACAATATGAAGCAGGAAAAGCAGATAAGCAAGCGCGGGAAAAAGAGAAAGCAGGCAAGCGGAATATGCAAAAGCATATGCGCAAACAGCTGCTTGTTTTGTACTTTCACTGCATACGATTTTTTGTTTTTTTGTTTTTTTTAGTTAAAATAATACCGGAAAAAAATTATGACAGACAATAAAATTCACTGGCGCCAACTGACTTCGGTTTGCAGCCATATCGCGTAAGGTTTCCAGCCAACTTTTAGGTGGAGCTTTTGGACCCCACCAAGGCAAACGAATACGCCAAACTGAGCCTAGCGCTACGGTGAGTTTCTTCATCCCAACGCGCCACGTCATGCACTGGACACCCGATCGTTTCCGCCAGGCTCTGCGAATAAGGCGCGGTACGGTAAAAGGTTATGAGGCATTCTGAAAACGTCCCAACCATCGCAAACAAGCAAGCATCAGCATTTCTCTCAGTCCGTAGCCACCTGGTCCTAAGACCCACATGCAGACGTCTATATTTGTAACACGATGCTGCCACCGAATGCGAGCAATCCTACGCAGGCAACAGGTGCCAAAAACAGTAAGCCGACGGACATCTTCCGTTCCCGTAGACCAGGTTTCGCAGCCATAAAGTAGTGTAGCACGCACCACTGCGTTGTACACTCGGCCTTTAGTATGGAGTGAAACATCGCGTCAACGCCACTGGTGGCGAAGGTTAGCAAACGCTGCACTCACTTTGCGAAAACGATGTGAGATCTCCTCCTCGACACAACCGCCAGCAGAGATAAGACTGTCAAGGTAAATAAAGCTGTCGACCAATTCAAAATTGACATCGCACACAGTTAGGTTTGGAAGAGAGCCGCTCCAATCCTGGGTAAGTGTTTTACACTTGTTAGGCGCAAAGCACAAACCATACCTTGAAGTTTTAAGTGCCAGGCGGTACAGGGCTTGTTGCATTATATGAGGGTCATTTCCCAGAAATGCGATGTCATCCGCATACTCTAGATCGGTAGCTCTCTCTCCCGGCAGAAGTTCAACACCTGCGCCCATCAGACCAGTTAAAGCTTTTCTTAGGACATCGTCGATCGCGAAGTTAAAAAGGAACGGCGAGATAGGACAGCATTGCCGCACCCCGCTGGATGTATTGAACGAGGACAATAATTGTCCGTACGCCCGAACCCAGCACCAGAGTCAGCTGTAAATTTGTCCGATTCATCGCGTTACATTGGAGCAAGATTGAATTATGGGGTTTGAATTTTGTGCTTGAATAACTTCTTTTCATGATATTGGCTAACGGTAGTGAGCTTCATGCTTAAACACGCTGGAGTCTCACCACTATTTCGATTTTTTCTTCTCATATCTGTCTAGGCCTGGGCAACCTGACAGTATCTTATCTCACGTGCAATCTCTGACTGCGCGGCACTTTGCCTGGATCAGGTTAGTGCTTTCATATATATATCAGTAATTGCTCTTCTCCGATTTTCAGAAAGGGGACAGGCGCAGTTCCTGTGAAATTTCGGCTTATCATCTCATTTTAGTAAGCTCCTTACATACGGGCTCCATCCTGCTTCAGCTCACACCGATTGCGTATATCTATCTATATATATTCTATCTATATATATATATATCATATCTATATTATATAATCTATTATATCTATATATATATATATATATCTACATCTATATATTAAGAGATATATATCTCTCGTAAGAGGAAGCTCCTAAAATGAGACGATACCCACTAAATTTTCACAGGAATCGCGCCTCTCCCTTTTTTTGAAACGGAGCATTACTGTTCTCTCCAAGGTATCGAACGTTCCTCAGCCCATATGTTGGCGAACAGCATCAGAAGTTCACGAACTAACGCGAAACCGCCATCTTTGAACAATGACGGATTCAAAGCATCAGCACCTGATGCCCGATGGCGCTTAAGGCTCCGAAGTACGCTCTAAATCTCTGATTGAGTCGGAGCCTCAAGAGAAATCGACCATGGGGTACAGTGTTCCGTAATCTCGAAATCAGTGGGTGCAGAAGACTAGTTAAACTGTGCTTCAAAATGTTCTGCCAATCGCCCTATGCGCCTGTGCATTTTAAAAACTAGTAAACCATCTGCTTCACGTATCAGCTCATTGATACCTGGTCGCCCGCTTCCAGTAGTTCTAATGAGTTGGAACAATCTTCTGAAATTGCCTACAGCTGCCACAGATTCCATTTCCCTAGCATCATGTATGCTATCAGCAGAAAGCAACAGACGTTGGTCCATTAGTTGGAAAGAATTCGCTGAAACTCAGTGTTGAGTTACACGGAAAGTCACTCCATAATTGACCAATGCTGCTGTTTCCGAGGAGATTTGAATCCCACTCCATTGGCCATCGATACTATTTTGGGGAACTGTAGAAAGATGCAGCCTCAAATTGGCCTGAAACCCTCGGAGAACCGGGAGATCGTTAAGCCTGTCAACATTCAACTGTCTTGCAACATTTCTACGTTTCCCACCAAAACGTATCGAGATCTTAGCACAGACTAACGCATGATCGGACTCTAGGCAGGTGCCCCAGTAGGAACGGCAATCTTGCACACTCCCTCCCCACAAGTAGCTGATAGCAATATGGTCAATTTGCGTGAACAACGCCGCCGATAGAGATCTCCAGGTGGAGCAGCGACGTTTCAAATGGCGGAAGTTAGTGCTGGCAAGGTAGAGTCTGTGCTCTGAGCACAAGCTAAACAATCTTTCGCCGTTGCCATTACGATGACAATCGAGACAAACCGTCCACCCACGAAATACTCGTTTAAATATGGTTTGCACGTGCATTCATGTCTCCAGCAAGGACAACGATGTCACTTCTCGAAGTAAGTCTAATGTAATATCATAAAACTCATCCTTGTCAAGTTCAGAGTTACAATTAGTCGGTGCCTAGGCAGCAACCACAAACAGGTTGCGGGATTGATTGCGAAATCGGCCTATTTGCACGAACCCTGTAGTCTTACTGCACAAAGGCGACTGTCGACTGGGATCCAGTCTAACAGTGCGACCTCAGCTCTCTCACTCAAGACGATTCCGACACCAGCTTGACCAGATACCAAGACATCGTCGTCAGTGGACAGGTGCTGAGACTGCCGTCGCACTGAGACTGGACCTTAACGTGGTGCGATGGTTTGTGTACCTTCATGAACAATTGAGCTATACTGGGTGGTGCCTTTTGGTGCCAGCAGAGCTGCTCATACCAGGAAGGTCGATTGATAGAGGTCAGACAAACTCAGTCTCAAGCCACTGCCTTGTGGTTCAGGCTTTTTAGCCAAAGGCTCCGGGTGGGGCCCCCTAAGCTAACCCCCTACTTCGGCCTGGACAACCGGGTAGTATCACGCCCACAAGCAATTATGAAAATAAAGGTAAAAATGACAGATCCCGTGCTCTCACGCTCTCTGCTCTCAAGCTCTTTGCTCTCTGCTCAAAATGCTTTACATGATCTCACCCTGCATGCAAACTTTTTTAATAACTGTTTTCCGTTTTGTGGTTCTTTGGTCAGCCCTGACAGAAGTGCAGCTTGTTCATTTAGGTTTCCGAATTCAGCCACTTCGAATATTTTGCCTGCTTCGAATGCCTCCAGAGCGTTCTTCCGCCCACGCGTACCATTCAAATTAGCGGCGTTTAATGTACGGACTTTAGATAGCATCGGACAGCAGGCAGCCTTGGCTCGCACGCTTGATAGTCTCGAAGTCGATGTGTGCTGTTTGTCGGAAACACGCATGCATTTTTCTAGCTCAGTTACACGATTGTCTAACCCTTCGAACTTTCGCAAATCACACTATTTACGTTTGCGTTGGAGCACGGGATCTGTCATCTTTACTTTTATTTTCATAATTGCTTGTGGGCGTGATACTACACGGTTGCCCAGGTCGAAGTAGGCGGTTGGCTTAGGTAGCCCCACCCGGAGCCTTTGGCTAAAGAGCCTGAACCACAAGGCAGTGGCTTGAGACTGAGTTTGTCTGACCTCTATCCGCCGACCTTCATGGTATGAGTAGCTCTGCTGGCACCAAAAGACACCACCCAGGATAGCTCAAAGGGTCATGAAGGTACACAAACCATTGCACCACGTTAAGGTCCAGACTCAGCGCGACGGTGGAAAGCTGCAGAGAAGCAACCACCACTGCCAAAACGTTTTTTATTATCCGTTGTATTTATGAATGATGCTGGGAAAATAAAAAGCAATTTCTCTTCACCAGTACGGTGAGAGGTCAGCTAAAGAAAGGTTGTGTAATTGAAAAACAGAACTCTAGCATTTACTTTATTTACCAAATCACGCTGAACGAAAGAACAAGCCTGATCCAGGCAAAGTGGCACACAGTCAGAGACTGCATGTGGGCTAAGATACTGTCAGGTTGCCCAGGCCTAGACAGATATGAGGGGGAAATAGTAATAGAAATGGTAGGGAGACTGCAGCGTGTTTCAGCATGCAGCTAACTACCCTTGGCCAATCAATTTAGCACGACGTTGGCCGTACAGCACAGAAATGCTGCACGATTGAACATCCGTGCGTGAAATCACGCTTTTGTCGACCAGGTTATGCAACCACAGAGCAGTGCAGCTCGTACAACTGCGTTGTACACTCGACAGTTCGTGTGGAATGAAACATCGCGTCGACGCCACAAATAATGAAGGTTAGTAAACGCTACACCCGCTTTGCATACGTGAGATCTCATCCTCGACACAGCCGCCATCAGAAATACAACTGCCAAGGTAAACAAAGCTGTCGACCAGTTTAAGATTAACATCACATTTGAAAGAGAGCTGGTTCAGTACTTGGTAATTATTTTACACTTGTTAGGTGCAGAGCACCTAGCCGGGCTAGGGCTTGTTGCATTATCTGAGGGTCATCTCCTAAAAGTGCAGAAGACATCCGCCTACACTAGATCAGTAGTTCTCTCACCCTGCACGGATGTGCAATCGTGCAGGATTTCTGTGCTGTGCGGTTAACATCGTGCTAAATTGATTGGCCACCGGTAGTGAGCTGCATGCGGAAACACGCTGGAGTCTCACTACCATTTCTATTTCTTTTGTCATATATGTCTAGGCCTGGTCAACCTGACACTATCTCAGCCCACGTGCAGTCTCTGACTGTGCAGCAGTTTGCCTGGATCAGGCTTGTGCTTTCGCATAACATACACACTTCACCTGGCAGAAGTTCAACACCTATGCCCATCAAACCAGCTAAAGCTTCCGTTAGGACATCGTCGATTCAAAACAAACGGCGAGATTGAGAAGCCCTGTCGCACGCCGCTGGATATATTGAACGAGAACTACACCTGTTCTTACGCTCGAACCCTTTTCGAGGTTTGGTAATATAATGCTTTCAAGATCAAAATTTATTTCTCGGGCACTTTGTGTGTCAGCAGATTTTTACGATCGATTAATTCGAACGCCGTTTCGATGTCAAAGAATGCCACCGTAGTTGGCTTACGATACGTGCGGCTTTTCGTCATTGAGCAACCGATTGTTATTTGTCACATAATGGTGACACCATTGCCAACTTTTTTAAACCCAACGCTTTGCTAATTGCGGATTTTTATCACAATATTTTAAGTGTTTTCCTTATATTGATTCCTCTTCTATATAATACCAGGTTTCCGTTTTTACATTTTAGAATTTCTCTTGTACATTTTAGGTGCGCCTTACACGATTCACACTATTCCATGATCACCTTGCAAAAAGCATGTTATCCCGCCACGTGTTTATTCGTCGGATGTTCAGTACCATCAAAACTGTAAATCAGCCACGGAAGACCTCTTTAATCGGACGAACAGCTCCCTTAACCCTTACACCTGCAGCCGTTGCCCGTAGTAAGTACATTTTATCCACCAGACCTAATGCCATTGGTTTGCGGATCGGTGTAAAAACACGAGGCTGTAACGGATTGTCGTATACCTTAGACTTTTGTACCGACCAGTCAAAGCCAAGCGATGAAGTCGTTGAACAAGATGGCGTCAAAATTTTCATCGATCGTAAGGCACAACTAACGATATTGGGAACTGAAATGGACTTTCAAGAAGGTACACTGTCGAGTGAATTTGTCTTCAACAATCCTAATATTAAAGGAACTTGTGGTTGTGGAGAAAGTTTTAATCTTTAGATTATCAATGTATTTTGCGCCATCTTCTTGTTTGAACTCATTTCCTTTATAAATAGTAGGATCTCTTCAGTCTCTTACAATCCTGTACAGACCCCATGTTACATTATTTTCGGGTACACATGTTTTATCGTCTATTAATTTCATTTTTGCCGTTTCCGCACTTGTCCTGCGATATAATTTTTCTCATGCTGCAAATAAATCATTCATTTCGTTTTTTCACGACATGATACTCTTTTCATCAACTAGGCATTCGGTAAGCAGACTCAAAATATTATTTGTAATTTTTGCATGTGACTTTAGTGGTGTATGCAAAGTTTCATCAGTTGCGCTATTTCTATTGTCTAATAAACAGTTTTGCGTCTGTAAATGCACACTTATGTAACCCAAATTACCCATAGTGTTTCGTTTTGTGTCAGCAATGAACTATAACGTCCAATTGCAGTCAGTTTTATGTATTATTTTGCCCAAGTTTCGCCAGGATTCAGCATTCATTGTTCATGCGTTTGTTGTCGTTTATCATAGGTATTTTTTATAGTTCAATGGATTGAATACTTTTGACAACTTGAATGTGATCATACGAAGATGGTGTGCATGATGTATGAAATCACAAACATGGATCCAAGCCAAGTGTCGCATAGTCACAGGCTACGCTTTTGTTTAGATACTACCCGACTACCAAGGCGTAGACAGATATTACCTGGCGAAAAATGGCAGCGTGATTCCAGTGTGTATTCTCATGTAGCTCAATGTTGTTGGAAAGTCAATTCAAAAATTTCGACCTACAGATGTTGTGCACGATTCACTTTCATGCAAAGATAGTCTCTATGTGTATGTATGAAAGAAATCACAAGACAAGTTGTAAATAAACTTAGATTCATATAAAGTTGCTCCAATAGTGGCTGTCACGTTTGTTTTGTTTTGTGCGACTATCTCCTCCTGGAGGATGAGTCGGTTTCAATGAAGTTTCTTGGGGATTTGGGTACAAAGCGGCGTCCCCATCACCACTGGGCGTTTGTTCGAGTCAGTTTCTCTAGCCTTTGCACAACCAAGTGCGACCTGCAAGGCAGTAGGGGGGTGCCAGAAAGTGATAGTCTACTAGACTCTGTTCCAGGTTTTTCCTCAGGGTGTTCTCCCGAAGCCTTTCCCGCGATCGGGTATCCCACAAGGCAGCGAAGATTTAAAATCAGGGTTTTCCTTCCCTTAGATGAAATGCCCTCCCAGGCTAACGAGCTCCATCTGCCCGAAGCAAACTGGTTTTCAGGCGCCAGTCACTCGCCTTGCCCCTTCACCTGTTGGTAGAAGCAGTTCCGCCGGGCTCGGGGATCCACTCGTGCAGGCCAGAAGCTGGACTTGGTTGTCAGAGGCTATTTGAGGCGCGTACCATATGGGAGCATTTTATAAACAGTGGGAGCTTATCCCCACTGCCACCCCCGGCTATGCCAAACTTTGGCTGTCACGTTGCCATGTTAAAGAACAAAATCTTAATCACCTTTGAATAGTTCGTTTCGATCACTCGTTAACCGAGATTTATACTCGTTTTGTGCTTAGTTACTGCACTGGCAACACTGTCCCAAATTGATTTTCCACCCGTTCTTAGTTGCTTGTGGATTCTTTCCCCTTTCTTATATATTTTTCCTTCGTTGGGCAACCTGACCTTATTCAGCTCCAGTGCATTGTATAAATGTTCGAAACTGTCTTGCTTAAAACTTTCCTCTTACGGTCCGAACAAAGCTCTAACGAGCGACTGATTCAAAGCAAAAGCCTCTGAGATGACTGCTGTGTTGAATGAGAAACGGTCAGCATTCTTGAAGTTCATAGGTATGCCAACAGATGAAAACTTACGACTTCTAAGAGCACTTAGAAATAAGGTCAAACAGACTGCAAAACGACTTATAAATGACAATTGGACTGAAATTAGCCACAATATCCAGAACGCTGTGTATAATTGAGATTTTCACGGTATGTATGATGGGATCAAGAGAGCCATTGGTCCAAACAAACTTGAAACGGCTCCCATTAAGTCTGCAAGGTGATGAGGAGTAGATACAGCTCTCTGCTGTGAAGGCAGATCACGCCGCCGGCGTGCAACTGATGTCGATCGACCGAGTACTGTCTATCACTGCGGGCGCAGCAGGATGAGATTGTTCCTTCCGAATCGCACTGTTTAGTCATTCGAAAAGCTGTGAAACATGAAATAAATCATGCGATTGTGATGTGCATCCATTGTCGACATCGGCCGAAGGAGGCCAACAACTCGTATCATGGGTAAAAATTTTATATAGCTTTACTGTTCTTCCGCAGCGCTAACATCCACAATGATGATCAATCTATTCACAGTTGCTCGATTTCAGTCTTCGTGCATTTTGTCACAGTTATTGAAATCTCACTTTTATTTCTATTTCCCTACTCATATATGTCTAGGCCTGGGCAACCTGACAGTATCTTAGCCCACGTTCAGTCTCTGACTGTGCGGCACTTTGCCTGGATCAGGCTTGTGCTTTCATACCATACCATACCATCAAAATCGAGTAAAAGTCTATAGAGTCAATATGTTTTATTCATGATCAATATTATGCAGTGTAACAAAGTGTTGCTTCTTATTCTTCAAACTCCCAGAATATCAATTGCTGGGCCCCCCTTGCATGGCCTTGAACATCTCCGTTGCAGCTCACTGAATGGTTGTCCGTTAAGGAAGCAGACGAGTACAACTGTCATATTGTCGCACCCAAGTCCATTAGTTTGGCAATTTGGTGCCAAACATCGCATCATTAATTCCTCGCATATCTGAAATTATTTATTTGTAGTGTTCTGTTTAAAGATTTGAAGAATTATTCGGAAATAATCTGCAATGAAGCATTCGATCAACTACAGAAGCATGGTGGCTAAAAAATTCGACCAAACAGAACTACTGAGTGCAACATGTAACAAATAGCACATTAACTTGGAATGGCAGCTTGGTACTTTTTAGTCCGCATGTTTACAGAAACCGGTTATGAAAATGATAATAAAAAGCGTCAATCGAAAATGTGCGAAATTTCAGCATAATTGCTCTTTATTTAATGCCCCTGTATATTCACTTTAGCCCAGAGAGCTTATCATACTACACTAGCCATGCAATTTCTCTAACTTCGACGCTTTTCCTGCCTTCAATATTCTATGCGCGTGAAAACACTAAGGAGGAGCGATGCTTGGCGCAAGCATTTTCAAGAGTGATTTAGTTAACCAGCGGCAATTAACTCAAATTTTTGTTGATATAAACTTTCTTGGACCAATTTGATGCCATTAGGTGAACTGAAGATATTGTCTTGAATCAGTTTGTGATGGCGTTTAGAGCAGCCATTCTAAATGACTGAATATCAGACATGCCCATGCGTGACATTCGAACGCCGTTCTGACTTAGTGCTAGACTCGATTATTTGCGAAATCGAGCATGTATTCCTATTCAAAATTTGAAATTTAGCTTCATGTAGGAAATAAGCTAAGTCTCACAATCGGAAATACGAAATCCTACCAATAGAGGTCAAATTAGCTTTGTCGGTTTCATTGACAGCATGTTATTTAATAACATATACCACATTTAGATTGTATGCGAATGGCTGTGGGTGTGTGCAAAGGATGCCGGCATTCTTGACTCTATTTATTGGCTCCTGATTCTTGTTTATTCTATCATCGGGTACTTAATACAATACCTATGTATTCCTGTGTTTTTTTCGTTTTTCGAATGCTATAGCAGTGTCATTGTACTGCTAACATATCCGAACTGTCTAGTAGGGTAAATTTTCACGTACCAACTAGTGATAGTCATCATCATCATAGACAGCATTACACCGGTAGCACGTACCGAATGCTTAACTGCCATACAACTATGATAGTACTACACTATGTCTCCGGGTTACCTCGTGGTATCGTCTCGTATTTTATGCAACACGTAACAATATGATATTGCTGTCAATTCTGTTAATCCACAAAATATTCACGAATTAATTTTTCGATATGATAGAATTTAACCCATCAGCCTTGATGTGCTTTTGTATTCCCTTCGCTTTTCTATTCCTTGATAAGCGAATGGTGGTTATTGGGATTTTTGAAATATCTTATTTTAAAAAATGTACAGACAATGCTTTACGAGATTATGACTGCCTAATTGATATTGATTCCACTTTGCCTGTTACGATTTGTAAATTATGAGGCTGATATCAAACCATATGCCAAGTCGATATAACGATAATCGTTATTAATGAGTTCGTTTCTGCGCTCACCTTGTCTGGGCTGAAACCACGTCCAAGTCGTAATCGCACAAAACTGACCACTTCCTGGTTGGTCATGACATCCCATACTCCATCACATCCGATTATTACGAATTCATCCTCTTCTGGTGAAATTCTTCTGACGTGTACATCAGGACTTGCTGAGACTATTTGTTTCTCTGGCGGTTTTTCTGAGTTGCGCTTGAAAACGAAATCACCGAATGCTCTAGAAAGCGCTAAATTCCCATTAACTCGATTAGCATCAACCCAGCCACCTGCTGCCATAATACGCTCTTTTTCTTTTCGTAAAGTTGGTTTATGATCGGTTGAAAGGGAATTTGCTATGCCAAGACTGCAGCAGACAGCTCGGCTGTCTCCAACATTTCCACAGTACAGCATTTGATCCTTGATCAAAATTATTATCCCAGTAGATCCCGCGAGTTCGTCACCAAGACTCCCTGTACGCGCGTGCATGTCTCCCGTTGCTTTTCGTTGTTTTAGGTTCAAATGTGAGCTTCCATAGATTTTATCTTCTGGCGATTGCTTGTTCAAAACAAGTGGATTTATAGGCGCACATTGGTCCGGTACATTTGCTTTTAGTTCTTTTTGCATTTCTGCATCCAGAGAAAGGAACGCCTGTCGTATTGCTCCTTTTATATCTCGTCTGCCTGAAATGAATTTCAGTTAGTTTGCATTCTAGGTATACGTTTTGTTTCATATTCTTGCTTTTATTTTATTGTTTTACCGTATTATGGAAACACAAGCATGGATCCAGACAAAGTGCGACACATTCATTGACTGTGAATCATGTAAGCACCGTTAGGTTACCCAGGTCTAGATAGATATTAGAAATGGATGATGACAGCAAGACAACAACCTGCTCCGACGTAGAGATGTAATTTAGCGCCTATTCCTTTGCATTTCCTACATTATGCACGATTGCACAACTATGCTGTTCGCCGTCGTTTTTCAGTCTCAAATTTGTTAGTAATTGTTGATTTATTATTATCAAAGTTTTAATATTTATTCGAGTTTCTGCGTTGCTTCGCTGCTATGTGTATACTATTGCACAAGTCGAGTAAAAAAAAGTGCACCACAGTTCACTAGACTGCGTGAGCCGTGCTTCTGTCATGTTGCACATGCAATTTAGATGTTGAAGTGGTAATTACCGTATAGCTGCTGTGAATTTTTGGTTATTGCTCATCACTAGAGATGAATAATCAAGCATGGTGTTACCTGTATACATCACGGGCAATACGGGGTTAAACGTCTGTGCAGCCTTGATGTAAACAGTCATTTAGTAAGCATGAAAAACAAGCTAAGCATTTCTGTAATAGTGTCAGACCTAATTTTTGAGCAAACATATTTGGTCTTATAAAAGACCACAATTCTTGTCACAGAATGTTAGTTGTGGTTTTGGTCTCTGATTTTGAGCAGAAACTAACCGGACATTGCACTGGCTTTAGTTGATTGGTTTTCACTGTGAATGTGAGTATTACTATCATAATTAAGCAATTGGCCAAATCGTTGCCCTTTATCTCTGATTTCAAATTTTAAGATTTGTCATAAACCAGATTGCGTTAACTCAGTGTTTACATAGTAAAGCAACAGCCATGTGTTGCATTGTAGGAGGCATTCAGTGTACATAAGAATGAGAGCATAGCACGACATGCGGCCCGTCGTGTTACAACTTGAACTTCGTCTAGCTATATTTTTAGACTTACGCCTGCTAAAATCACTTGATATTATAATGAGTTAATACGTAAATATGTCCTTGATAAGCAAAATGCATTTATCGATAAACTCCTTGATTTGATAAATTTTCTTCCAAACGTTACTCACCATATTCCGGCTGCGAAATCAAGTGCTCGTGCAGATGGCGCCCAGCATGTTTTGCAACACGATTTCCTCCGTGGCCGTCAAAAACGGAAAAATATGCACATTGTGGATCACCTGGCAATTGTAAGTAACATGTGTGCGCGTCTTCCATATGAATGCGCCAGCCTTGCATACAAGACGCTCCAACCGAGTATGTGTCATTTTGCCATAGGTTCGTTCGCTTTGTTGTTACTGGTGCCGAATTTGTTTGGCCCATCTGCTCTAGAATTCGGCTCAACACTGCACAATCTGATTTTGTTACTGATCAAACATCTATCTGCAAAGTTGAGTGAGTAATATAGAATTCTGAATAAACGCTTATATTGTAGATTGAATACAAATTGTGAATACAAAATTACAAAGCTAATTTATAATTATGCGTTGTGATGTCGACATTTCTGTCCATCGTGAATGGCAAATTAAGAGAGGGGCCTAGCATTTATCTATTTATATTAGGTTGATATCTCATGACAAGGTTTGATTTGTGAAACCGTTCTTTACTGAGGTCAACAATTTCGATAATATTATTTGCCATTGGGAAACTCTTAGAGCTTATTCGTCCAGTTAGTAATATTTAATGAGTAAAATGAACGTATGGTTTCATCGAGCGTGGAAACTCGGACCACAGCGGGATAGTTGGCGAACTAATTTTGCCCCCAGGGTTTTACCATTATGTTGCATAAACCCATGGTTCTATAATCATCTAGTTAGCTCCGTATTATTTTATTGCGCAACATTTATGCTTACGCGATGTGTGCTGCTTAAAAGTATTTGAACTTAGCTTCAGATTCATTCTGTATTATTGTTATTCATTCTTCTAAACCATTAAGAATTCAATGAGCTAGTTTGCCCGACGCTCGCGTATTTGATGGAGTGTTTTTAAATCCCATGGAAACGTACTTGGGATCAATTGCATGTTAATTGCACCATTGCTCTTATGTAAACAAATTTGCATTGATGTTTATTGGGCGTTAGAAAAGACAGTTACATAGCGCATGGTTCGTCATGAATTCGTCGAGCTTTCGAGTGAAAATCAGAACCCATTCCGAACATGTGATTTCTTCGGGCGAAACATTTCAATAGGAACAAACGAACCGATAATATACCACGGCGAGTATTCAAACTAGAATATGTGATCTTCAATGCCTTCTAATTTTTTACGTATTCGAATAAGGTCCTTGTAATTTAATGAATGTTAGAGGGGAAGAACCTTATATAAAAGTATAGCATTGCCTCACACTCTCCTTTTTAAAATTTCTCTGACCCAGTCATACGAGGCGCTCAACGTATAGTATATTTTAAAAACCGTCGATTTGCGTCAATGATTGATCTTAGAAACGGACAGGAAGCAAAATATCCTTTTTGGAGCTTGCCTTTTCATGCTTGGAGGGCATAATCTAAAACCAGGTGTATATACTTGTTCATCATTACAGACCACGAGAAAAGGGTAAAGAATCTCCGTAATATGACTAATATACTTGAGACGCGTTTGTTAACAAATACACAATCTAAACCATTTATTAAACTACAATAAATCCAGATATCTAGATCTTTTTCTTCGGCAGTGTAATCCAGACTTTGGGCTCTGAACTTGTACGGATAATGTAAACTGAGACCACGAACGATAATCATTATTTATTATTTTTGAGTAGTAGTAAGCAAACTTTTTCCGGAACAGTCGTGCTGTGAATTCACGTCGTTTTATAGAAGGAAACAATCTTTGATGTTACTTATTCGCCTCCATATTTTTATTTCATTGTCGAACGTATTTTTTGCCGTCATTTGTTGTTGGGATTCGTTTATTAGATTAGGAACAGTGTTTTTTAACCATCGCTATTTACCTCGATTTGCTTCCAAAATAGGTCATCCAAACGAAATCTGGTTTATCAGTTGCCTCATATACATACCTCTAATTTTTCGAAAAAGAATAATATTTTGTAGATTTTGCAAAAGTTAATTATTATCAACTTTGTCAAAAGCTTTAGAAATGTCGATGTAACAGAGAACTACTACATGTGAATCTTTTTTGTACTCAGTGATCAACTGAACTATAACTTTCTAGATTATTTGATCTAACAAAACAGAAAGAATTTCAAATCTTTTATTCCGAACATCAGTTACATGCGCCCCGTTTTTTTCGGTCTTCATTTTCGGAATTTGTTACAAATTTAATGGAATTATTGAATACCATATAGAGTTTTACATCTGATTTTTGTTTTAGGAAATGTAACTTATTAAGTAAGCAATAGGCATCAGGTTACTGTCACCTAATTGTCAACTCACGAAAGCAGCTTCATTGTCGTACATCATCATCATCATCATAGACAGCATTACACCGGTAGCGCCTACCGAATGCTTAACTGCCACACAACCATGAAAAAGTAAAATCCTAAAAGTTAGGGAAGGGTGAGACTTAAATAACTACGGATTCTATAGAATAGTAAGCACAAACAAACTGGGTAGAGGTGCCTATAACTCGAATGTAACATGCATTCAAACAAGTTTGGTGAACGAGTAGAGCGACATCAGAATGGCAGCTTCCTTGCGGCTTTCACTGTCACGCATCATAAAAAGATTTTCTCGTCATTGTCGTACATTCAAACCTAATGAGAGTTGAAACCATTCCAAACTTCCATGGGTCTAGACACCTTTATGAAGAAGCTTCACACAAAACATTCGTCTAGTTTAGAAATAAACTTATGTTTAATCTCAAGAGAAGATAATCAGAAACTAGTTAAAAAAAAACCTACATGACTCCATTGAGACTGGCATCAAAATTATGATATTCAACTGGGGAGTTGTGTACATTTCGTTTAACTTTTCATGTTATAACAGCTGATGTGTTGAAGGTGTTATACGGTGCTTCCATCAGAGCTATCTACTCACAGCATCCTCATGGGATTCTTGTTGCAGTTGTATAGGTAGAGCATCGATCATAGACAAACCTACCCATCATCTTTAGCTAATACTTATGAGAGTGAACTAATAATTATAATTATGTAATATTTTTGCACAAAAATTGTAAGATGAATTCCATTCAGTTAAGTTCAGTTTTCACAGGACAGTTATGGGCTAACGAGTCAATCGAACGTCTAGAGTTTCTTTCGCCAGAAAGCTGCAGAAAAGCACCTACTACTACCGAAAAGTTTTTTTCTTTTTGTCTGTTTGAAATCTTTGACGATCACAATTCGGAAAGATAATCCGGATTGTATTTAGGGCGCACCGTGTTATAACCGATGCTGGAAACAGAAAAAGCAGTTTCTCTACAACCGCACTGTGATTTTTTAACACCAAATTATTACCGTAGTTTAGGGGAATACTTGCTGTGATCGAAATTCTTTGCAATAAATGTGAATGCACATTATGTAGATGATAATGCGCTACTTCATATAGGTTAACGAAAATTCAATTTGCGTACAATTGTAAGTTCAATTATGCCAAAATAAATTGACGAAACATAACAAGGCCAATCGGATTTTGATCATCAAAATACAGTGTGAATAATAATGAAGAATCTTATAAGTGTTATTCTAATACTTTATCCGTTATATATTTTTGTGCAAAATCATTCTTTTCTAGTAAAATATTTTGTCAATAGGAATTGTAGAATTTTATGACTCATCGCAACTACAACATAAAATTTTGATATATGTGTAAATATTGCGGTACATACAGAAATTTACAAGTGGATTTGCAGATTTGCTATTACTTCTTATACACATGGTCAGTAACTGAAGCCATAATATCCAGGTCACAGTCATTTCGACTACCGAAATTATCATTTGAACGAAACACTTGGTATCCGCTGCTGCCACAATACTATCAAAACGGATGCGCCATCTGGTGTCGTTTTGTGTAATTCCTGTATACGGTAAAGAATTTGTTACCAATTTGCCTAAAATTAATTTCTCGATATTCTTATCATCATGCGCAACTGAACTTCAGTTCAGTTCAGTACAGTTTCACAGGACAGAAAGTGGGTAATAAGCCAATCGAGCGTCAAGAATTCCCTTCAGTAGAAAGCTCCAAAGAATCAACCACCACCATCAAAACGTTGTTTTCTTAATGTGCGAGGGACATCCTTGACGATCATGAAGCCAAGAGATTATCCAGGTTGTATTTAAGAAGCACCTCGTTATGAATTATTCTGGAAAAATAAAAAGCAATTTGTCTTCACCAGTACGGTGAGAGGACAGCTACAGAAAAGTTGTGTATTTAGAATAAACATAACTCTAGCATTCACTTTATTTAGAAAATTATGGTGAACTAGCCATTAATGCATAACAATTATGGGAAGTATTCAGGAAATGGCTTACCACAGATGCGGTCCAAACCAATCGAAAAAATCGCAACAGAACTGCTGGATTTAAGTTCTTCTGGAAGCCAGTTTCACAAATTTACTATCTTGAAGCTGAATGGGAGACTATTCTTCATCTCCAGCTCGGGACCTAACACTTTGAGTGCGATGCGACCCACCGGTATGTTGTGACCAATATGTTTGTGCTGCGAAGCGACCCACTAATGGCGCGCTCTAAAAAACATTAGAGAATATTTAAAAACAACATAAAAATTATTCTTAGTGTTATTTTCTTCGCAGACGATGTCGATAATTTGGCATAAAGGGTTGAAATTATAGAAAATGGCAGTTTCCGCTATCGCATTCAACGTGTCAAGGTAAAGAAGTCGTTCAGGCTAACGCCGCTTAACCCTTCCAAGATTCAAAACGTTTCAATTAGTTCACCTCTCTACTGATGGCGCGCAAATGTGGCAATATCTAAGGACTTCTTGCGTGCAGCGTAATGATTCTCTCGCCGACCATCAATCATGCGAGTTGTGAGACGCTGTACGCTTTACAGTCGAACATTGTCCTTCTTGTAGTAAGGGCACCACGTCTGGTTACAATATTATTAGTGCGGTCAAACTAATGACTTGTAAAGTAGCAAAAGTACATCGGGTCTTCTGTTGGATAACAAGGATCTTAGCCGAAAAAGCAATTTGCGACCACGTGGAGCTGCAGCTGCGCATTTGTCCTCCCATTTGAAGTAAGTCCTAACTGGTACTTCCAAATCCTTGACACGCTGTGTGCATTAACACTGAGAGAATTTCCAGACACCTGAACTAAAATGTTATCAACCACTGCTGACAAGAGTTCGCTCATGATAATGTTCAGTGGAAGGTCCCCAGTTTATGACAAGCACAAGGTGGTGCATCGAAGTATCTTCATCCGTTGATCCACTGAACTTCATATCATCCGCAAAAATGAAGCATGAGCACTTCACTGCAAACAACAAATAATCAGTAAACCGCCATTGATTGTCCATAGTACAGTCATCACATCCGCCGCAGTTTGCGAATGATCCTGGATTTTATAATCCCGGGACCGCTTTTCCATCAAACGTTCTGATCTTCTTGAGACTCTTTCCTGTTGGGCATCTCATGAGGTATCTAGGATAGTGGTGTGATGATTGTGAATGCAATCAGAATCGGAACATAACTGATCTGTATCTCTGTAGTTAATTTGATATACCTGACGGCGAAGCATTTAGCCATCATCAGCGTACATTATTTTTACCAAGCATTTACCGATATTGCCAAGCAAGATACCAGTACTCTGTCGGAATTCATTGACACCATGAAATGAAACCTCAACTGATCCTAGACCCAGCAGATGGGATCTCGTGGATCTTGATTCGCATAAAATAGCTGGAGTTTGTCCGGTAATTGCCTGAGTACAATTCCTATATTGCAATAAGATATCGTCAACAAATCGATCAAGTTCGTCAAATGTAGTTGGTGCACAAGAAGTAATTGTTCGCTTTAAGGTACCCACAAAAATTTCAGCTGATTCATTTGATTGTAGATGACGAGGTGCAGTGATTAAATGACGACAACACAGGAAAAGTAACCATTGTGTAACACACGCAGCAGAAAATGGCTTCCATTATCACTGACAACAGCAATAGGTACTCCTTCGTGATTGAATAATTTCGTCACAGCAAGTATAGTAAAACTAGAATTTGGTTTCTACATCAAAAAACTACAGGCCATTTTGAATAAGAATGAATAACAGCCAATTCATAGTACTTGTTTAAAAATGGTCCACAATAATACACATGAATGTGCTGGCAAGCTCCGCATGCCAATGATTATGGTGTCTATATGAATGAATGTCGGAAAACTTTATGATGACTAGCTGCACAATAAATAGTAGTTGTACATATGTTTGCATCTATTTCAGGCCACCAGCATAAACGTCTTCCCAGAGACGTCATTTTTTATTACAAGATGTCTAGAACGCAAATCATTCAGTAGAACTTTACGCAATGTGGAAGGAATAATAATTCTCTCATTCAAGCATAATAAGTCATCGGGAGACATCGAGATTTCATCGCGTCTAGTAAAATATGATGGAGATTTTCTCCGAATATTTGAATTCTATCCCTTCTTCAAAGCAGTAAAATAGCAGAAAGTTAAACGTTTCGTGTCAAAAATTAAAAGATAACGATTGACAGGAAGTTGTTTCGCATTTAGTAGTGATTCGCATAACAGGTAATCTACATGCCGAATGTATTTAGTACTTCGGAGTTTAATAACATAATTATAAGCACTGAGTGCTATACTCCATCTTTGAACAATTGCGGCAGTACTTTTGGAAATTGATTTACCAGGATCGCATATGAATTGTAAGACTTCATGTTCAATAATAATGGTAGAAAGACGACCTAACTGGAATTTTTCTAAACGTTAAATGGCTTAATAGACCGCTAAGTCTTCACGGTGTGTTTGAGAATAACCCTCTTAGCACTAGTTGGCCTGCGAGAAACGCAAATTACTGGATGTCCATTTTGCTCGAGCCCAGAATCTGAACCGTTAGGAGATGATTCAGTAATCACAAAGGAATGAATTTTTTGACTAAATGGACGGAGAAATGTATATGACATTAGAAAAGATAATATGTTGTGTAAACAATGTTCATGTTCATCTGTCCACACAAAAGTTTCTTTTGAACGAAGTAAAACTAATGGTGAACTTTTAAACCGAAATTTTCAATTAACCCTGAATAGTATTGCAATGCACCGATAAGAGATTTAAATTGCGCTATGTTCTTTGGAGAATCGGCATTAGTCCGTTTTTGAGTAAACGATTAGGATTTGATTTATAACAATTACTATCAACAATGTATTCAAGGCGTCCAAAATTTGAAACAGAAAACAAAATTCTTTTTTGGATTTACAGCAACATTCGTAGAAGTGAATTTACGAAACAGCTTCAATAAACGTTCATCAAAAACAGATCGCGATGGCGCATGCACAATAACACCATCCTGATATATTTCAAATCCAACAATATCGCAAGTAATATCACTCATGACTTGTGGAATTATAGCAGGAGATTTGTACAAACCAAAATGTAAAAATTTGTACCGAAATAAACCAAATGATGTTTTAATGGGAGTTAAAATTGAAGACTGGTTGGTCAACGGTATTTGCAAGTTAGCGTCTTTTAGATCAATATTCGATAAGAATTTTGATCCTGTCAATTTATTCAAATTATCTTCGGTTTCAACTCTCGTGCATGTTTGCTTCAACAATCTAGTGTGAAACGATAATCAACAAAAATCTCTGGAGTGTCCGCATCAGACTTCAACGGTGTAACAATAGGTGGACCCCGAGCTAAAAACTCAATCTTTTTAAAGATAACATTAGAACATAAATCTTTCAAAGCTTCTTTAACCGGTTCTAGGAGTCCATATTGAATAAGAAAACGTGTAGGAAACACAGGGTTTCCTTTTACTTCAAGAGAAATTGGAGGAATTCGCATTCAACATGTTGTTTTTGAACATTTAATTATGAGATCCTTCAACCCAGATTTATCTTCAGGTGATTTTAAGAGAGATAGACTAATTTTTAGAGCTTGCAATGCTTTAAAACCGAGCCAGTTTTAATAACACTGAATCGAAAGGCAGCCGTATCATTTTTATTTCGGATGGAAATCATACACGATCTAACAACATGAATGGAATATCCCGTAATGACTTCTATTGTGGGGCTAGAAGGCTGAACTTTCGCGTGATGAGCAAACTGATTTCTATCTTTCTGGGTAATAAGCGACGCAGCGCTACCCATATCTAGAGTAAAATTTAACGATGCGCCACTTTAAACACCAGAAATAGTTTCACGAATATAGCTAGACTTGCAAGGTGTCACACATAGAGATCATTTAAATTCATTACTAATATTGCTAAATTGAGCATTTGTTAAATAATTTAAATATGGTTAAGCAGTTCGACAAAAAGATTGGATATAATCAGTTTTTCGCAATAATGTCATTTGGTATGACGGAATCGGCAATTATGGCATTGCATGATGCACTCCTCCCAATTTCGATTGAACTGGAATGGCCATCAGCTATCGTTCGATATTTAAACTGTGCAATTGCTATGGCATCCTTCGCTCTTACACGTATATGTGTATTACACATGACGAAACTTTCTGCTGGTGACAAACCGGTCGTTGACACACGCGCATTTTAATAATGTTCACAGTGAGCTCGAACATATTTGAAAGATGGATTTAGCAATTTCAAGAGTACATTTTGTTAAACAATGTCATTCATTTCCAACAAATTACCGAAATCGCATTTAACTGACTAAATTAACAACTGTCTAATAAAATAAATAAATGAATAAATAAATCAATTCATTCTTGGAAATCCAAGGCATGTTGAAAATTATCAATAATTTCCAAAAGCTTTGTACAATCAGATTATAGTATGTACATTTGCAAAAAACAATTTGTTAAAGGTCATTTGCTTCAAAAGGAATTCAACGTTCAATAAATATAAAGGTAACGGTATATAAAGTTGTTTTCAGGTAATCGGTACGTGATCTGATATAGTACGAGAACACGGGTATTGCGAGGAAAAGTCTGGAATGTTTTCGGCAACACTGATGATCAACGGATAAGGTCCATCGAAGATGCGTGGAAAATCTCTGTTGTTTATGTTCCAAACTTTATCATTTTAATTGTTTTAAATAGATTGATCTTTCCTGAACATAAACTGTTTTCTTGTCCGCTAGGAGAAGGTGATTTATTCCACTAGTTTGAGGTCTGGGGTCCAATTTCATTTTGGTGCGGATCAAGAATTTCGCTGTGGATAAAATACTTAGAAGCGAGAGAATGTTGTTTCGAACGTTATGAACGTTTATCTAATATCAATACCCAGGAATGCCATCATTATATAAATCTCCAGGTAGAACATTTAAATAAGGATTGCGAATTTTTTCTATGGTAAGAAATGAAGCTAGATGTGATTTGAATTATTTAAAGAGGAACTGAGTTTTATATATTTTAGAAGAAGATTCCACAGTTTAGCTTATTATCTCAAGAAAAAACTGTTCCTTACTTTAGTACGAAACCTTGGTAATTTAATTTTTTTCACTGTTTCTCAAGCTATATTTAAAATTATGGCGTATGTGAATATTCGAACGTATTTCCATATTATCCGTTGACAGTATTTTTAGGAATAAGATGAGGTTATGCTTGAGTCTGCGAAACCATAGGGGATCTAGATTCAGTTGTATACATCTTTCTCTATAGAATGGTTTGATGGTATAACCGATGATTGATTTTGAGAATGTACGGAGTATTTTTCTTCAACTATGCTATCGGCTTTATTTATATTAGTATATAATATGTTACAATAGTTAAAGATAGGAATCGTGAATAATTTATACATTTCTAGTTCACAATGAGGCTGAATTATAGATCTGTGTATATTATTCATACTTTTACGGCTTTAGTAAATCACGAATTTCTCGATTAGGCTGCCGCACCATTGAATTAAATTTCGCCCGTTCAGTTGCTTCGAATTTCATAAGTTTCATATGTTGCAATAAAAGCATTTTCAAAGTTTCGTATGGGAATGGATGCTAAATTTTCGATTAACTTAAATAAATAGACATTTTTTCATTTTCAGGTTTGGGCTGATAGACCATACAGCTTTCTGATCAAGATTATTTGTAAAAATGTAAACAAAGATTTACTAGAATGCCTGACACCTAGTATCTTTTCTGAGTCACAGCACGGCTTTCTTGACAAAAATCCTGCATCACTTGCCAGTTAGAATACTTAGACTGCATCAAAAGCTCAATTGAAAATGTTTCAGCTGTCCTAGTTGTCTTTTTTTGATATGACTAAAGTTGTCGACACAGTACCACAAATATGTCCATTACTTTTTCTCCTATATATAAAAGATATACATAATGTCACATCTAATAGTAAACTATTCTTGTTTGCAGACGACATGGAATTAGTCATCTTTTTCTCATCAAGCACAAACTTACATTGCCAGTCTGAACAAAGATTTGGCTGCATTATTCAAATTGGGTAAAACTATTGATCTCTCATTCTGTGTAGATAAATCTAAGTTTATGCTTTTAAGATGTACAATACCTGATTGATCAATCCTTATTATTAATAACCCCATTCATATGATCGACTGCACACGTGATCTCGTGTTCAGATATTTTGCAGCGCTTACATTCAACGAGCATATACATCACGTGATCTCGAAGGCGACAAGATTCTAAGTATAATTTAAGAAATCAAGATAACATAGTGGAACTAGCAAGATTCCGTACGAAAGTGAGGCGAAACGTTTTCCTGAATTATTTTGCTGAACTCTTAAATCTTCTTCCTAAAACAGAAGAATTTTCGCATTTTACGGGATTTCAAATCACATCTAGATTCATTCTTAACTGTGGAAAAGTAATTAAACTTCTCAACCTAGATATCTCGCATGAAGAAATAATGAAATATGGCATTCCTGCGAACTAATAGTGGAAATAATTTCATAACTTTTTTGGAGAAATCAACACTGTGGAACGCTTGATTTGGTCACCCGTCCTTTGCACCGCTTTCCATTCACCTGAACAATTAAGTCTTTCGTTAACGAAATTTTTGAAACACTGGTGAATGTATCAATGTCAACTAATACCAACTACTTCAACGTTTTGAAAAGTAAAACCTGATGTGCTATACTATCAAATGCGTCGCAGAAATCAACGAATATAACATGAATCTGAGTCGCAAAACTTACCGAGAGGAGTTCCGTCGTACATTAACGACTTTAATTGAATACATGCCGCCACTGTGCAAACCGGCCTTATGAGCGTATGAATAGCCTTAAATTGATCTTTCGACACTTTCTCTTGCACTTTTCAGATCACGAAGGCAAGGGCAACAGGTCTATCATTATTTGGCAGACTTAAGTCTCCACTTTGGGACATGGGCTCCATTTCAATGTAAGTATTTCCTATTCAAAAAGCTTTTTTGGAGAAACTTTGAATCCAATCACAAACCGTTTTATATTGTTCGCTTTTTGCTCCGTTTAGGTACAAAAATTTCTAACTTTCTGTTATTACTAATAATCGGTTGATTTCTGTGTGACACGATTATTTTACCATAGATTTCTATTTTGGATCGCAGCATCAGCTTTTAAATACGAATGATCCGCGTATCTTGTTGCGAAAATCAAATTCAACGTGAAATTATTTGTTAAAGACAACGCAGGCTTTTCGAATATCTACGTGATACAAATTCACTTATTACATTAACGTTGTATATATTCAACGTATTCTCTATACATGTTTTACCTGAAATTCATTAAAAATATCTGTCGAAAATATAACATACATCTGGTGAATAAAACATTACAAGAAATTATTCTCATGAAGTATTAAATTTCGTAGAATATCCACACCAAGTGATTGTGCTGTCAGATTAGTCAGTGACAATTTAGTTATCCTAAAGAAAGAGAAACTAGAATCAGAAGTGTCAGAATCCGAAACGAAATTCCAACATGCATTTCAACCTATAATTCCCTAAAACCTCTTTTGTCACTCATGAACAATGATATAGTTATTGACCATTCGATATAGGTAAAAGGTAATAAATTTATAGGAAACTTTTGTACAGAAATACGTCGAAGAGATGCTCGTTCAAGCAATGTGATCCTCTGTAACGTTACTGATACTTACCCTTTAAACGATTTTCAAAAATGTATCGTTACAACAAAAATGCATACTAAAATCTAATTTTTCTTCTTAACCTGTAGGCATTATTCTCATGACTGAATTTTTTCACTCGTGATGTTCAATCTGAGTAGAAATTTATAATAGCTAACTGCCCTATAGATAGGAAAAAAGGCACTTAAAAACGCGGACGCAATCATAATGTCATCTTATTCGTTCGTTCATCGGATAATATACTAATAAGATCAAATCCTCATATATGGCATTATTTTACGTATAACTTTAGAATTGAATTAATTAATTAATTAATTGAGCGTTTAATTAATTTTCACAACTTTTATAAAAAATCACTCGATTTAGAGTATTTAATTACTAGCATAACTTTTCAACCCGCACCCAGATAAAAGTGTATCGCAGGTGAACTTAACCTATCAAAATCAAATCCCTTTGTCTAACAGACAAGAAAACGGTCCTCATTTATTTATTTATCAGAAAATCCAAAATGTAGTACATCACGCAACTTCGATGAACATAATCCGTTAAACTTCAGTGATTTATGGAACATTCATTAATTTATATTTCTCGCAGTAACTGGTGGAAACGTACCAGGGTAGCTAATAGTGTGTCGTTGAACGTTGCTCTGTTGACATCGCAAGCAACTTTTTGTCCAAAGTTGTGTTTCTATATGTATGTCAGACCCGAGGTAGCGAGAAGTGATTAATTTTCGTCTCGCTCTTACTCCAGGATGTGATAAACCATGCTAGTGGTCAAAAACTCTACGTCTCATGTCTGAGGGGAAGATCGGACGCGGTATTTCTGTTGCCATGTCACAAACCAGGTAATGTGGAGAATCGGGTATCGGGATTCGGCGGATTTTTCCCATCTCTGAAGTTTCATAGCGACTTAGTACCGGATCAGATTGCTGCAAACGTGCTAGTTGTTGCAAATCGATTCCAGGCAGGTCGATGGCACTCAGTTTAATCCCAGAAAACGTATCCGCCACTGTGTTTGACGAGCCGGATAGGTATCGAATGTCGCTCGTGAATTGGGAGATGTAGTCTAATTGACGGATCTCTCGCGGTGAATAACGATCGGAAGTTGTGGCGAGTGCAAAAGTTAGCGGTTTGTGGTCGGTGTAAACCGTGAAACTGCGACCTTCGAGTAAATGCCGGAAAGGCGAATGGAATAATACACAGCGAGGAGCTCGTAACCAAAGGCACTATATCGTGTCTGCGCTGGCTGTAGTCGGCGTGAGAAGAAGGCTGGGGGTCTAATCGTGTTATCGATCTCTTGTTGGAGTACTGCGCCTACCGCTTCGTTTGATGCATCGGTAACAAGCGATAAGCGAGCATCTGTCTCAGCTGATATATAAGTCAGAGTTTTCGCCTGCTCAAGGCCGGATTTAAGCGCGTCAAAAGCTTTGATCGCTTGTGGATTCATTGAAAAAAATGTTCTTCTCAGCAGCGAAGTAAATCTGCAAGCGGCTGAGGTGACTTCGCGCAATGGGGAATGAATCGTCTGTAGTTGTTGACAAGGCCCAAAAATCGACGCAACTGGCGGATTGAACTCGAGCATGGATAATCGCGGATGGTAGAGACTTTCTGTTCAACGGGTTTAATTCCGGTGGAATCGATGCGGTGACCGAGAATGTCTAGTGTTTCCACATGAAAGTTGCATTTATCTGGATTCACGACAATACCATACTGAGATAGGCGCTGAAAAACCTCTCCAAGATGCTCAACATGTTCTGTCGATGTGTTGCTAGCAATTAGCACGTCATCAATATAAACGTATGTGAAGGACAACCCCTTAATACTTGATCCATAATACGCTGGAAAGTTTGTGTGGCATTTCGGAGACCAAATGGCATTCGTACGAATTCATATAAGCCAAACAGTGTCGTGACAGCCGTTTCAGGGATATCTCCCTTCGCAACGGGGATTTGATGATAGGCGCGTTATAGGTCCAGCTTCGAGAACACGTTTTTTGTTCAGGGACGCCGTAAATTCGTGGATGTGTGGAATGGGGTAACGGTCTGGTACCGTAATGCGATTAAGTGCCCTATGATCTCCGCGCCAAGTATCTGCGGTACTTTTTCCAACCATATGCAGTTAAGAAGCCCATGGTGAGGTCGGAGGGCGGATGTTTCCTAGCTCCAACATATGTTCAAACTCTTGTTTGGCGATCGTAAGTTTGTTTGGAGCTAGTCTACGTGGTTTGGCAAAAACTGGAGGACCACGTGTGACAATGTGGTGTTCGACCTGGTGTTTGACCACATTTGTGAATGACTGTGGTTTGAAGACCTCCGGAAACTGGACTATGAGTTCCTCACAAGGCTGGGTGACGAGTGGAGTCAAAACTCGAATAGACTGTATGGGTGTGTAATGGTATTTGCCCATTGAATTTAACTCCGTGGTGTTATCAATAGGCCTTCGTTGGCCTATGTCCACCGCGAGGTTAAAATTAGACCAAAAATCTGCACCCAAAATCGGAGTTTTGACGTCTGCAATGGTGAACACCCAGTGGAACGATCTTCGTAAACCCAGGTCTACCGCGAGGGACCGATGGCCATAAGTGGCTATTCGAGTACCGTTGGCCGCCTGAAGGGTCAATCCAGACGGACACTTGCGTTCGATTTCGTTAGGTGGGATGACGCTCAGTTCCACACAGGTGTCTAGCAGAAATCGCAATTTCGTTATGTTGTCAAAGATATAGAGGAGACGGCTAACTTTGTTGCCGGTAGTGCAGCCGTTCCTACTATCTGGCATAATCGTTTTTCTGTTCGTTAGATTTGGAAACAAAACTGCAGGGTCTGGTGCATCTGTAGGCGCGTTCACCGAATCTGCGGTGGTAATAGCAAAGACCTGGCCCTTTACTTCGACTTCGTGAATATCGTCCATTTGGACTGTGTCTCTGTGATGACCGAGATCGATCATTTCGTGAAGTACGTATGTGCATGCGAAGTTCGTGGAATCGCGATTTCAACTCGGAGATCTCTGATTCTAAAGTTGAAGGAGTTGATTTATGAGGTGATTGTACTACTGCGATGGTTGGTTTATGATTTTTATACACTCGATCGGCGATGGCAGCAAGCTTATCTAAATTGTAATCTTCTTCGACCACCAAAGTGCTTTTCGAACATCGCTGGGTAGTCTTTGCAGCCACAATTCTTTTAAAATCGGTTCGCCAAATGGTGTTGTACCCTGTAACTCGATCATTCGGCGAAGGAGTTGCGACGGTGTATTGTCCACTAGTTCGATACCCGAGAGTAATTTGCGTAAGTTTTTCTTATCAGATGCTGCTATTCGCGATATCAAAGCCGATTTCAGTACATCATACGGTTTATCGGCCGGTCTGTTGTATATGATATCAGCAACTCCGGATGCGAGTGCGTGTGGTAAACTTCCTATGATGTAACAGTACATTGCTTTTTGGCTAGTAATGCGTCGAGATTCGAAAATAGATTCTACTTGAGTGAACCATAATCTAGGGTTTGCTACGCCGAACTCAGGAGGTGATAAATGACCAATATCTGCTGGGATAGGTGCTGCCTGTGGGATACTGTCAATATTGATGAAAAACTGTAAAAATATGCTACGAAATCAAAATAGTGGGGAGTATGCTATGTGGTGGTTCAGGTTACGTGAAATTACAGTGTGTGTGTAAAAAGTAAAAAAGGTAACCACTCACAATAATTCTTCGATTGAATTGAAAGCGATTCTCTCCGGCTTGGCAATTGACTACTCCGGTCCAGACGTCAAAGTATTATCACAAAAGCAACCGCGTTAAATCCAAGAATTGGGTGCGGCTGAAATATGAAGCGGTCTTTTTATAGCAAGCAAGCAATCATTCCACAATCCACAGTCAGAATTACAAGCACGCAGTACGGGTATCAAAGGAGATGAGAAGGGCAACTCCGAGCGGACGAAAATTTATATTTGTAAAATCCGGGTACAATTCAAAAAGTGTGCATTGTTTGATACAAACAAAAATGTTTACAGAAAAAAGCCACAGTATAATCAAATTGTCGTATGTTCAATTGCAAATACATTTTCAGGATCACTTCTGCAGCGAAATTTTACGTTCAATACGATTAAAGGTGAACAGAATTTGCAAATTGTTTCGAAATAATCAGTAAATGATCGATATTATACAATAAATAAAAAACAATGAATGTTCCGGAAAGTAATGGAGTTAACAAGATTACGTTCATCGAGGATGCCCGAAGTTTTGTGCTGTTGATTTTCCGATACTTTTATTTTTGATTGCTCGAAATAAATTAGTTTATACTGAATATGAAATGTTTTCTTGTCCGCTAGGCGAAGAGAAATAATTTCATTAGTTTGAGGTCTCTTGCGGGTTACTTTTTTAGAACATTAAAAACATTGAATTACCTTAAATTGAAAGTGAGTAATGCATGATATCGAAACCCTCAATCACGCGTGCTGTCTATTATTTGGATTGCGTTATTGTTAAGAATAATTGAATTATTTTGTATCGTTCAACTTATAGGCATAAAATTTGATTTTGCTGTTGAAAACTTCAGACCGTTATTTTTCATCCAATCTGCAATTGCAGCTAAAACATTGTTCAGTCTAGCAATATAAATTCATGCTCGATTAGCTGGGAAAGTGATAATGGCAAGTGAAATGGTATTATGTAGGTCATTTATATATAATAACAGATCGTTAAATGTTTCTATTGAAGCAGTTTATAAATACCATTTACACGCAACAGTGGCATTCAAGTATAACTTTGTTTACCATTTATCCACTGTTTCAAGGCTCACTAAATCTAATCTTACTGTCTCCACCTGATTACGACAAACAGCCAGAAACCGGTATTGGAGTGTATGTTCGGGGGATGTGAGCAACACATCAATTTGGTCATCAATGAGCGTCTTAATCACTTGACCTGGAATCGCTATATGATTCTGTGTTTGAACATGGTGGTTGGTTGTACGAACCGTATACAACAGTAACATTCAAGTATAACTTTGTTTACCATTGACATTTATTTTTATTGTTAGTCAAATACCGCTGAAGAAGTGACCTTGAAAATGATTTCGCGATTGGTCGTACACACGTTTTGACATTAATTAATAATGATTGCATGCTTGGATATACGAGACTAAATTATTAATCTATTTATTTATTTATATCACGTGCTGCACTTCAGCTATTTCGAGTGAAAAAATAGAGAAGATCTGAAAACCTATTCAAGCAACTAGTGGATAAGGTAATCACGCCGAAGCTGTACAACACTGGAAAGGATTGCTTCAACTGAGGTTCTCCTGGACTATGTTGCTGATATAAAGAGATGCAACTTACAAGGGCTCGACCCTCTGTCGTCTATCAAGAAGAAGATTCATCCAGTCTATATTAGGTGCATTGAAGTCTTCGTGTAACAAACCGTCATTCGCAACGCCGTATTGTCTTATTTGTATGGGCACCTCCGAAAGATGTAAATGCGATGTGCGATGAATAAGCCCAATCGAAGAGATCCCGCTTGTTGTTTTCACCCTACAACACAAAGTCTCACCAATGCCGAGGGAACTCTGAAACCACTCGATAACTCACAATATAATGTTTTTTAACTATATAACAACGCCACCACCTGAACGAGAAGTTATTCTGTCAATTCTAAGAAAGCAGTATTGTGATATTGTTAGCTCAGAATCCAAAATGTCCGCGTGCACCCAGAATCCCGGAAAGGTCTAACACAACCCCGAAGTTTCCCTATTCTCAATATACCGCCTAGCGAACTCCGGAAGACGCAACTCCAAAGCGAGTGTGGCCCGCTATAAGGCCTCCCCGCACTCGTACTGATTATACTGACCAATTTATTCCCTTTAACCCCATTCTGACGTTTTTTTCTTTATCCTATTTTTTCGATCCACTGTAAACACATCCTGTGGTTATTTGAAGCTATGTGCTTATTTTACCATAAATATACTATTGAACTATTTCTCACAAATAGTAAAGATGCCTGGCCTGCTAGATGCAATCATCCTCATCATCAAAACTCATTTCGTCCCATTTTTTCTAAAGCTCTCCGCGTTAAAGAACAGTATTTGATTTGATTCTCGAAATCGATTACTTCCGCTTCTTTTTACTGGTTGGTACACAAAGGCACAGCCTCAAGCTGAGTAATTAGCAAACCCTATAACACCTATTTTCAAAGGCGGTTGGTGATCTGATGCTGCAAATTACCGTCCCGTCACACCTTTACCTGTTATTGCTAAGCTCATGGAACGTATAGTATCGAAAAGAATGGTTGCACACTTTGAATCGCATAATTTGTTTTCGACAGCGCAGCATGGATTTCGATCTCATCGCTCTTATCTAACGAATCTTCTCATAGCGTTAGACGACTGGACAAAGGAGTTGGATAGAATTTCTTGCATCCACGTCTGTTACCTAGATATTTCGAAAGCTTTTGACTGAGTCAATCATCATTTGCTTCTTCAAAAACTGATGCGTTTAGGAATATGTGATCCACTCCTCTTATGGTTGTGCGACTATCTGTCAGATCGCGACGCCCAAGTTAAAGTTAACGGAGTGCTATCCCAAAGGTTAAAAACCACCAGTGGATTCCCACAAGGATCTGTGCTAGGCCGGCCAATAAGTTCTGCAGAGGATTGTGAGAAACTGCAAATGGATTTGGACAGCGAGTCGAATTGGGCGGTCATGAATGACATGTCATTCAACATACAGAAATGTTAGATGCTTCAGTTTGGTAAGACTCTTCTTGGACATATCGATTGGTAACTGAAAACCTAGCATGGAGCTCGTTAAAAAAGATCTTGGAGTGTGGATTAGCGGGAACCTGAAGAGCACAGCGCACTGCCAGAACATATATCGACGGACAAACAGATTGTTAGGTATCTTTCGAAGAATATTTGCAGGATTCTCTCTGGTCACGTTACCGAGGATAATGAATGTCTACCTTCGTCCTACGATGAAGTATGCGGTAGAGGTCTGGGCTCATTGGCTGCTAAAAGACATTGCTCTCTTCGATAAAATCTGTCATAGAGCAACAAAGTTAGTGATGGGTCTTCGCAATGTTCCGTACACCGAAAGATTGAGACGTCTGGGTCTATGCGACTTTACCAAAAGGAGGATACGACGCGATATTATTCTGACTCATAGAATTGTGTCTACCGAAGGACATCCACTAAAATACTTGATTGATGTGTGTGATGGGAAAGTGACACGCGGACATACCTTATCCCTTTACGTTCCAAGTTCCCGTATTGATCTTCGGCGCCATTTTTTCGCCGTACGTGATGTATTTCTTTGGAATTCCCTACCCCAACATGTGGTGGACTCTCCTTGTCTGGCGGCGTTTAAAGCAAAATTGGACTTATGCAAAAGAATAACATTCGTGAGCCTTACATTTGATATTCTCTATTGATTTCATACTATTGTATTCTTCATGTTTTTATTCATACCGTAATCCTGTGGTGTTGTAAAGTATTAACTTTTTAACCATAAATCCTTGAATCCTTTAGGAATTCAAGTTCAAGTTGCACAGGGCTGAAGGTGGCTAAAAGCCAATCACGCGCCCAGATTTCCTTCGACAGTATGCGGTTGAGCACCCGGCACTTCGATGTCGAGTATACAGTTCGTAATTTTCACACGTTCTTGTTTCCGAATATCTGGAAAGTAAGGAAGGGTTTCTCTTCACCAGCACGGTGAGAGGTCAGCTATTCAGGAAACAATGCAATCATATGCGTGAACAATGTATGGTGTATGAAATCACTAGCCTAATCGAAGCAAAGTGAAACAGTCATAGACTGCATCTGGGCTTATTTGCTGTCAGGTTGCCCAGGCCTAGACATATATGATAAAAATGTAAGAATACGTTTTTTTAAGTTTTTTTTATTAGACAACGTCTAATTCCCTTTTAAAGCTCAACACATTTGGGAGGCTTACTATACAATCTGGGAGCTTGTTCCAGAAGTTGACCACACGGTTGCTGAAAAACTGCTCACGTGCCAGAAACGTGGTCCTACTCTTAAAAGTTTCATAGAATTACCCCTTGTAGCTGCTTTAGGGGCAAGTTTAAGGATTTCAGTGATATTATCACCCGTAAGACCCTTTAGAATTTCGAAGGCTTTTATTAGGTCACCTCGCAGCCGCCGTCTCTATAGTGAAAACAAACCGAGGTCCTTGAGCCTAGACACAGGTTTTACCTGTATGACCCTTAACCATCCTAGTCGCATGGCGCTGGACCCTTTCGAGACATGCTATATCTTTTTTAAGTACGGTGCCCAGGATTGAACGCAGTATTCCAAGGCACGACTACTTTGTATAAGGGAATGAAGATTGAAGGTTTTCGGCAAGATAACGCTGAGCGAAGTCTGAACAATTCTCTGCGAGCCTTGTTTGCAGCTTCGGCACATTGAGTAGGCCATTTAAAATCGCCTGTTGTAGTAATTCCAAGATCCTTCACTTTCTGAGCAGCAGCTATTCTGATAGTTCCTTCACCAACTTCTAGTTGGGTTGTCGCTAAATCAGTCGTCAGAAGACAGCCCTTCCGCAAGTTTAGTGGCAAGTCCCAGGTCTTTGTCCACTCGATTACTTTTTCTAAATCAGAGATAAGCGTATCTCTACTGTCGGTTCCTAGGATATTAACATCATCAGCAAACAGGAAGCAGCGTGAACTCAATCACGCTGCCAGGTCGTTTACAAAAATAAGGAAAAGTAATGGACCAAGCACCAAGCCTTGAGGCACTCCACTGAGAATCAGTGATTCCTCCGAGCACACCCCTGTAATTCTAACATAGTGCGATTAGTTAGGAAGCTGTTTAACCATCGATGTAGGTCACCTGTGGCGCCACACATACTTAGTTTGTGCAGAATGTACCTACGGTTCACTGAGTCAAATGCCTTTTGAAAATCAAGATAGCAGACTTCGACTACTCTCCCTTCATCGAGGCGTAATGTCATTTCGCCAAGAAAGCTTAGAAGATTGGCTAGGCAAACCTTCCTTTATAGAATACGTGCTGGGCATCAGATAGTAAGGAATTGGCTACCAAATGTTTACATACCTGGTGCCGAATGATTTTTTCCAAGCAGTTGCAAAGAATGTTTGTCAGGCTTACTGGCCTGTTGTTGCGTACATCCCAAATGGGACCCTTTTTGTATATGGCTATTACTACCGCTCGTTTCCAATCATCCGGTAGTATAATTCTTCTTTAGCATCCGTGTGGAACTAATTCTCTGTAGAACTAATCTCAGTAGCTTCATTAAATGCGTTCGAAATTGGACTGGAAAAACGATCGTTTGTGCTCTTCCCGGATTATTAACCATATGAATGAATCCCTCATTGTTAAGGACCAGGGGTACCTCCTCGTCGATGAATTTGTCGGAAGGAACGAAAAATGTCAGATGTGTATATATGTATGCATGAAGCACAAGCCAGATCCCGGTCAAATGCCGCGTAGTCACAGACTGCATGTGTGCTAAGCTACTGTCAGGTTGCCTAAACTTAGACAGATATGAGAAATTCATCTTAAAATTGTAATGAGACGTGTTCCTGATTGCAGATCACTACGCGTCACAGATGTGCAGATTACTCTCATACCAGAATACTGCGTATAATTTGTGAGACATGGTAAGCCCGTTTGTGGCGTATCACTGAAATAAATTTTGATTCTCGATTTGCAAGTCAATCAGAAACTTCTACAAAATGAATTGAACATCTTGAGTTTCAGAGTCGTTTATCAGAGATTATAGAAGGAAAAATGTTACCTAACCTTAACGGATTTTTTACAAATATTTTACGAAAGTTAGCTTAAACAGCACGTTTCATTTTAAGTTATTTTCTAAAACAAATGTTTCGCCAATACATTCGTACAATTTCATTTTAAATTAGTCCAGTAATTTGTTGCGTGCTGCTGCGTTTGGTCCAACGAAAATTTCACCATTATCAAAACACGCTTTCTTGTTATTGTACCTAATCAACCGTAACACACTTATCATCGTAACGACAACACAACAAAGTGTCGAATAAAATTAGAAAATGTGTTGAACCAGTGTATTCAACATTTGTCAGCGTCTGAGGCGTTTGGGTGAGTATAGCGTAGTATTTGAATGAGAGTATGTCGTTGCGTCAATTGTAAAAATAATCTCTGTTTTTGTAGACGCTCGAGTTTTGATTCACTTGTGTCAGGTGGTTTAAAACTGGAGCAAGAGACTTTACACAATGATGAATACCGAATTCACGAATTTTAGAATGTTCCTCAGAATGAACAGGCGTTTTCTTCAAGATTGGGAAGGTGATTGGTGTGCATAATATCGTTACCTTTTGAGCTAGATGGATTAAAACTATATCTTCTCGCCCATCAAATAAATGGACGTTGGTACATTGTGGGCCGCATTCTAGCAATTCCACTTCCTCAACAAAACATCGTATTTGGAATCTCGGGAATGCTTTTTGAGCAACACAATACCGGGTGTAGTTTGCCATATGTTTCAACTCTGATGCAGGATTTAATATTAATAATTGAAATATCCTCTCCAGTGATCTGTCCTTATTTATTTTACGCAAACTTTCGCATTCCTTTGAGCGTTATTCTGAATGTCCGCAGATCTAGAATAAAACGATTGTCTCTGTGTGACTGCAGTTGTTACATGGTCGATTAGTTGAAACAACTGTTCAACTCACCTCGCTGTCTGGTCAGAATACTCAACCGGTTAAAGCCACACCTTTAAGCTACGATTCCACTCACGTGAGACACTCTAATTCTCTACAATTTATATTCATATGTAGTTTCTTTAAAATATTGTCAAACATCCTTATGTGTAACTTGTGCGAATTCTGTTCAGACAAGATTAATCAAACTATAGTTGGTAATCTTTTTTATACAACTTTTTAAAAGTTTAAGTGCTTGGGATGTGAGTACCACAATACATTGCTGAAAACTCAATCCGTTGAGGGTGTGTAACCGTGTTTTGAAGGTAACCGTGTTAATTTAATTTTCACTAGCAGTGAATCGCATCGGAGAACACACTGCAGTATAACGCCCACTGCTTCTATCCTGCATGTCTGTCGTTATGTCTGCAGTGGCTGGCTAAAAATCCTGTTCACTGATGGTCTTGTACACATCTTGGAATGTTTGATTAATCTTGTATCTATTCAAGCAGAGTGGCGAGGAAAGCTTATTGTGATGCGTGACAATGAAAGCCACAAGGAAGCTGTTTTGCTGGTGTCGCTGTACTCCTTCACAACATTTAATTTAACGCATGTTTCATTCGAGGCGTTGGCTTCTCATCCTAGTGTGCGTGTGTCCTTATTCGTCTACAGGTTCGGTAGCTTTTCAGGCCTTACCCTTCTCCATCTATTTAGGATTTTAACGTGTCGTGGTTGTATGGCAGTAAAGCACGCGGTACTTGCTACGGCGCAATGCTATACATGATGATTATGATGTCACTATTATTCGTCGCGA